>NC_069476.1:9037137-9104637 GCF_026875155.1 Cherax quadricarinatus | reverse complement strand
GAAGTTGTGCTTTCTCCCGTTTGGGGCAAAAAAACTTGTTTCGCGCTGTCCTCGAAGGGATCCAAGTGTGGTTTTTTTGACAATTTGGGCCCTTTGTACATAACTTTTAAGGGCCCACCCACACCCTCCTATGTTAAGGCTTGTGAAATGACGATCCATCCAGGATGGGTCCAGGCGAGAGATGAACGTTTGCTTTTTTCTCTACTCTGTAAGAAAGCGCAGAGAGGGGGGGGGACAGGCACCCAAGAAAGTGGAGATCTAAAGGTGTGAGCGTACTTGTACCTGTACAGTATCTTAAACCCCTCTGTAAAGAGATGCGAGAACGGCAAAAAGGGGCCCTGTAAGTTTCCTGGTCCCTTTTTTTGAAAGGGATTCAACATGGTTCTTCATGGTTAGTTTGGAGTAAAATTTCCCCCCAAGGATATAAAATTTCTTTCTGGGTCCCAACATCCTCCCTTTTCACCTTATCTGACCAGCATTCCTCATGGGCTGGACGATATCATTTGCGTTTTCTCGGGTGCAAATGTTATTTGCCATTTTTTCCCCCAACTGATATGCTTCGCGGGTGTTTGATTAGCTTAGAGCGTGGCATTTCTTCTTTGGGGATAAGTGAATGTCAGTGTACGTCGTCTGATATCATGTGATTCGGGATAGAAAGAAGGTCGTTGAAGTAGACATTCCATAACAGGGGCCCCCAGCACACTTCCTTGGGGAAACGTTTTGCCCCAATAGGATTCTTGTGATTCCGTTCCTTTGAGGATACACTTAGGATTACCATAAAGGAAATCACTGGAGACATAGCGTGAGCCGCAATTCCTGCTTAAAAGTTTTGCTAAAGGCCCTGGTGCCACACCCCGGTCGAAAGCGCCAGCAATGTCCTGCTACCCACAGCTGCTTGGGTTCTCCGGACGGGTCCCTTAGTGGAGAGGTTTAAACAACAGATCACGCGAGCCCTTTCCGAAGCCATATTGACGATCACAAAGTATGAGGGTAGTCAAAAATTGTTTTTTTGAGATTTTGTCTCAAGGGTCTTTCCGGATTGACAGGAGGACACTGGTCTGTAGTTGCTGATTTTGCTTGCTCTTCTTTTTGTGAACGGGATACATTTTCCTCTTTTTTGGAGAGGGCCATTTGCACTGTAAGGCAGGCTGAAAGGCGATTAGAGGGGTGTATGGTCTGACATCTTCTCAACAAACTTGGGGTCAAAATTGTCTGGGCCCACAGCCTTTTCTTGGTCAAGTGATTTAAGAAGGGAAATGCACCTCCCCCTGCCTTATTGTACCCTTTGTCATCTCTTTTTCCCTCTCTCTTTTTTTTCTCTCTCTCTCTCTCTCTCTCTTTTTTCTTCCTCCTCTTCTCTCTCTCTCTCTCTCCTCCTCTTTTTTCCCCCGGGGTTTGACAAAGGTTAAGGGTCCCTAGCTTTATTTACAGCTATTTACAGGTTAAGGGTTCCTAAAATTATTGGCAAGAAAGAGCGTTACCCATCAGCTCATTTTTAAAAAATTTTTTTTTTTGTTATGAGAATACAAGTAGGGGAAAAGGATGAAGTTTGGGGCCATCTGTGGGCCAGCATTTTCTTTTTATCACGCGTTATCTCGTTGAACATTATGCGTACGAATGGTTCCAAACTCGGTCATCCTGGGGGTGTATGTTCGATGGGGGAGTTTGGAGAAGGGTCAGCCAGAGTGAAGTTGCTGCTTTTGCCTGCTTGTGGCATAAAAGCTTGTTTTTACGCTGTCCCCGAAATGGATCCCAATGTGGTATTTTTACAATATTGGGCCCTTTTCTAACATAAGGCACCCACATCCCCCCTATGTTGAAGGCTCTGCTGAAAAAGACAGATCATCCAGGGGGTCCCGGGGGGATGAGACGTCTGCTCTGTTCTCTACCGTCAAGCGTCGCAGACGAGAGGGGGGGCGGCAAAAACCAAGGAAAATGGAGCATACTCAATGTGAGGTACTTGTGCCCCGTAAGGATCTGCAAACCCCCCTGTCAAGCAAAGCGGATACGGCGAGTGCGTAAGTTCCCGGCTGCCTTTTTTGCAAGATTTTAAAAAAGGTTCTTCATGGTTTTTTGGAGTCAAATTTCACCCCAAGGATTCAACTTCTTTTCCAGGGCCAACACACCCCTTCATCCTTACTACTGCACCAGCATTACCACAGGTGCCAGAGACACATCATTTTGGGTTTTTCAGGTGCAAATGTTTTCTTGCCAACTATTTCCCCCAAACTGATTAGCTCTCAGCTGGGGATTTATGAGCTTTGAGCACTATTTTTCTCTTGGTAAGGAATGTCAGTGTACAGTGTCTGCATATGCATTGATTCGGGGTGAGAGAAGAAGGCGTTGAAGTTGACATTCCATAACGTGGCCCACACACTTCCTTTTGGAACGCTTTCCCCAATGGGTCCTTGCTGATTGTTCATTTAGGATACACTTTGAGATCTACCATGAAGGTAAACACTGAGGGGACAAGCTAAAACCCGCAATTTCCCGGGTTGAAGTTTTGCTAAAAGGCCCCGGTGCCAAACCCGGGCGAAAGCGCCGCAATGCCCCGTGCTACCCCACACGACTTTGGGTTCATCCCGTGATGGTGCCCTTAGTGGAGGGTTTTTCAATAATCAGCCGCAGGTAACCTTTCTGAAGCCCTATTGACGATCAAAGTAGTGAGGGTAGTCAAAAAATTTCATTTGTCTTGAGATTTTTGTCTCAAAAGGGTCTTTCCCGGGATTTATGGTGCACTGGGGCTGTAGTTTTGATTTCTGTCTGCTCTTCTTTTTTTGAACAGGGACTACATTGCCTCTTCCATGGAGAGGGCCCTTTACCTGTACTAGGCGTGCTGAAAGATGCGAGTTAGAGGTGCTGTACTGGTTTTCACTCTTCTCAACAATCTTGGGTCAATTGTCTGGGCCCACAGCCTTTTCTTGGGCAAGTGATTTAAGAAGGGGAAAAGCACCTCCCCCTGCCCCATTGTCACCCTTGACAGTTTTTTACACAGTTCTTGCAGCTAGCAAAGGGGGGTCCTTGCTGGGTAGGAATTGCATTTTTGGGAGCAAAATGTTCAGCAAAGAGGTTGCTTCTCTTGATACTAGTAGAGGTGTCCCTCCCGTCGATTTAGAGGTGGAATAGTTCATCAGGCAGAAACCCTTTTGTCCCGCCGGGACACCCGGGTTTTTTAGCCACCCCACCCCTTTCTCTCCTCTCAGGGCTAGGCGATAGGGCATTTTGGGAGTCTGACACTGTTTCATCGAAATTGAAAGGGTGTGCAAAACAGGGGGCTAAAGCAACGAAAAACCTATCCTATACTTACTAATTACCCATCAAATTATTTTTTATAGTTTTTTATCTCATTTCAAAAAAAATTAAAAAAAACTTATAATACATTGAAAAAAAACAGTGGACCCTGGGTTTTTGTTTGTGCAGAAATCGTACATTGCTCAAAAATTTTCACGTATCAACGTGTCCCCCCACCCAGGATGCCGCTTCTCACACATGCCAGACTCATCTGCCCCTGTTCTCGTTGGTTAGCATACTCCCTGCGTTTATCCCGTTTTTTGTGCTTGTTTATTGATTGCAAATGTGAAAAAAGCACCTTGGGGGCAAAGAAATTTAGATGCCGCCTTTTTGGTTAAGAAGGGGAGAAACAGATTTTGAATTCAAAAAAAACTCATGAATGATGCAAAGTTTTGTGAAAAAATATACAACCCCCCTTAAAGGTGAGGGGATGGTGGTAGAGGGTTAGTGATGGAAACAGTCGAAAATGTTGAGAAATTGTTTGTGTGGATCAACAACAAAATTAGCGGGGGATAGTGTTTTGGGGGGCGATAATTTGCGAAAAGGCAAGGGAGTTGCATGCGGATCTTGTAAAGAATATGCCCAAAAAGAGCCTTAATAAGGTTTAAAAAAGATTTAAATGTTCTTTTTTCTATTAAAAATTTGTGCTTTTATATTTTTTTCCTTTTTTTCTGTAGTAAAACTATAGTTATTCTTTATAAAATTTTTTTTGTTTTTTTGGGTGTCGGAACGGATTAAAGGATTTAATTTTTTTCTATGGGAAATTTACTTTTTTTTCGTCCTTTCGGGTTTTTGGGGAACCCTTTGGAACGGAAAGGACAAAAACGGGGGATTACTGTCAATAAATTTTTTTCCGTAAAATATTTTTATTGAAATTTTTTTAGCATAAGGTTTTGGGAAGTCAAGTCTGGCAGTCGAATCTGGGGAGGACGCAGCTCTACAGCTCCTATGAAAAGCGCCATGGGCACAAAACTGCACTTTGGGGCATTTTTTAACCCAACGAATCTGAAACTTCTCACTTTAAATTTGCAGTTCAGGCATTGAATTTTTCCATATACCAAAATAGCTAACAAGTTTCCCAGACCCTTTTAAAAAATTATATTCTCACACTTTACTGTTGCCTTGTCCCAAAAACCGTTGCTTTGTTTTTCAAATGTACACACTCCTATGATAAGACATCTCTTCTTGATTTACTCAAGTATCACTCCCATAAACTGCGGGTGATAAACTATTATTTTCAGCACCCCTTATCACTTCTTCCTTTCCCTTTTATGTCCCCTTACCACTTTCCTCCATCCCCGGGTTTTTGTATCATTCTATTAAAATTGCTTCATTCATTCTAATGATCAAACCCTCTTTAAAAACCAGTCTTTGCTCTGAATATTCTTTTTGGTGTACGTTTTTTTCTAATTGCTTTGTTTTATTCTGTCTATAATATTCCATCACACATTGATCTCAAGAGAGGGCTTTCCCCGTAGAATCTCCCCGTTGCTGCAAAAAATTAAACGTGTCTCCATCCACACATAAGCATCTGTTCTGTGATATACCTTATAGACACATCGTTGAAAATCGGGGGCTCTTTGGCGTGGTGAAGAGGGGTCTTTGGGCTGGGAATTCCCTGTCGGGCTTTTTCCCCAGAACCCAACCCAATTACCCCCCCTTTCCCCTCCCCTTTTCCCTCACCCTTTTTCCCTTCCTCCTCCTCCTCCCCACCCCCCCTTTGCCCTTCTCTTTTTGGCCCTTTTGGGGTTTCTCCCCCCAGGGCCCCTAGTTCCCAGGTGGGGGAAAAAACACCGGGGTCCCCTCCCCTTCCCTTGAGGGCTTGGCGGGGGGCGTAGTTTGCCGTGGAATCTGTTCCGGGGATTCCCCATCCCTCTCCCGGGATCCCCGGGGTAGCTTTGGGTGTCTTTACGACGGAAGTATCTCTGGAAGCCACCTTTCGGATTCCGGGGTGGTGGACGAAGGAGGTATGCTTTGTGGCGGATATCCAGCCTCCCTCTTTTGTCCACCAAGGTAGCTCGGTAGATGTGAGGTTGCTATCCCGGATTGCTGGTTTACTGGCATGAAGGGTAGGGTATGGCACGGTTCCATGCTGCATCTGCGCTACTAGCGGTGCTGAGGTCCTCTTGGGCGCGGAGGGAGATTTCCGGCCCTTTCATTCCTCCTGGGAACTATTCCTCCCCGCTCCCCCCTTTTTTTATTCTTTTTTTATTTTTATTTTCTTTTCTTTCTTTCTTTTTTTTCTAAAAACAAAAAGCAAAGAAGTAACCTAACCATGGCAGCCCTAGTCCATGAACCCACTACCCCCGGGCCCTTCTTGATACCGCACCCCATTCTGACCCTGCCTTGTGTTTAGACCACTCTTCGGACACTCCTGATGCCCCTGTACCTCTTGCTGGTGCTGTTTCCTCACCCGCTTCAGGTACCGGGGCTTCGACTGACTCCTTCGATTTGTCTGAACTCCGCTCTCCTTTGACTATGCTTCCGCTTCTCCCTCTACGGTACGGCAATTTTCGAATCGCCCGCCCATTTCACGCGCGACCAACTCCGGTCCTACTCCTAAACGCCAACGTCAATCTCCTGATGATGCTCCTTCGTTACCTTCCCATTCTACTCGGAAAAGACCGACACGTCAAGCACTCCCTCTCCACGCTCAGTTTCGGACCACACAATGGACTAAATTCTTACTTTAAGACCGACTTCTCTTCTTCTGCCTACCTTTCTGACCATAGTATTAGCAAAGCGCTCCTGCGTCATGTTGGTAGAGATATTTCCTTTCATGCTCTCAAGAGCGGTATGCGCATCGTCACTGTCCAGAATGCTACCCAAGCTCATGATCTTTCTCTCCTTTCGAAAATCGATACTACTCCTATCACTATTGAAAAACATCTTTCTCTCAATTCTTGTAGTGGTACTGTCATTCTGCCCCATACCATAGTCCAACAGAATTTCCAGTCATGTGGCAATGACATTTTTGAACAGCTGGAACTCCAGATCTCCCAATCCTCAAAGTACACTTATGTCCTCCTGCCTGGGGGCAGAGACGTTACCCTTGCAATGTGGCTCATTTAACTTTTGACAGCCGAGAACTCCATCCTCTGTATATGTCGCGGACATCGGTTACAAGTTCGAAAGGTGATACCTACACTGCAACAATGTAGAAATTGCTGGCGTTTTGGTCACCCAGCGAAATATTGCAGATCTATGGCCGAATGCCCAGTCTGTGGCGCCGACGACCATTCTAATACATCTTGCAGTCAACCTCCATCTTGCCTTAATTGTAATGAAGCTCACCCTTCGTACTCCCACCGTTGCCAGGTCTACTTAACCCTTTGAGGTCGACAGGCCCTCTCCGAAACTCGTTCTCAGGGTCGGCCAAATTTAAAAAAAAAAAATTATTTTCTCTAATGAAAAGATAGAGAATCTTTTCCCGATCATAAAGACACCAAAAGTTTGAAATTTGATAGAAAACTTACGGAATTATGCTCTCGCAAAATTAGCGGTCTTGGTGATGTTTACGCATCGGCGATTTTGCCCACTTTGAGCCACATTTTCGGCCAATTTCACTGTACTAGTCGACAAAAAACATGAATATTTCGCTAGAACTTCCATTTTTTTCTATCGAATGAGTGCAAGAAACTACCCATTTATGAAATTCAACTATCCAGTACAGTGGTCAGAATTTAGCAGTTTTGCCAATTTCACACAAATTTCAAAAGATGCCAATTTCCGAATAGGGTCCAGAATAAACAAGAAAGACATTCCTGGCACTAAAATGACATTTCCTCTAGTCATTAGTCATGTCTCAAGGCCCCTCTTATATTCTTTTGCTTTCCACTTTGAATTTTTATTCTCACAAAAAATATAAGATTTACTGTTATGCAGACTACTGCATTAGGTACAAAATGGTATAAATATTATTGGTGCACTTGTGAAAGAATATTAGACTCACCAGTTGACGTGTATTGCATGCTTGGCACGATTTGTTTACTTTTGAAGTTTGGTAAAAATCGAACATTTCTGCTACTTTGAGCTCAATTTCAAGGCACCTTTCATTATAAAACCAGTCAAAATCATCTCAATTTCTGTAATATGTCTTCCATTCTATAAAATTAGACCAAAAAACTAGAATACAACAATAAATACCATACGAAAATACACTGCAAAGTCGCTGATTTATTCCAAAAAAATGGTCAAAGTTTTTTTTTCTCATTATGCACTGTGTGCTGCAGGATCTTTTTTAGACTGTGCACAATGACCACATAGACACATTCTTTCATATGAAGGCCTACCAGCTTTCCCCCCACTAGATTTGAGGCCGCAAGAATTTTATGCTTTATTTATTTACTTTAAAAAACCCCAAACGCGTAAGACGACTTTTACGCCCAAAAAACCCCAAAAGGGGTTTAAAAAAAACAGTGAAACCCCTTTCCCTAAAAAGAGGCAGAAGGTCCCCCCTTATGCAAAGGCAGTTACCCCAACTCCGCCCCCCAAGGGAGACTACCCCCCGTGTTTTTATTCTTGTGTTTCCAAACACCCCCCCCCCCTTCTGGGGTCCCATTTTCTGCACCCTCCCTGTTTTTCCCCCCCCCCATACCACAAGGGGCATCTAACCCTTTTTGCTGTCCTTGGCTCTGACTTTCCCGACAACAACCCATTTTGTTCTCACACTTCGCGGCCTTCCTCACAAGCCCCAGAAACGACAAAAAACCCTCGTACGACACCTAATCCCCAAATCGCCCCTCTACTCAAGCCCAAAAAAAACCCACATTGCCCCAAATTTTTCTTTGCCCCTTCCTTCCCTTCTTCACCTCCACACTTTACCTTTCCAGCCCTCTTTTCCAAGTTTTTTTCCCCCCCTCTCTGGCTCTTTTTAAAAGTGTGGGGGAATTAAAACCCCCCCCTCCTCGTACTTTTCCTTCCCCCCCCGGCCCCTCCCAAGTTTTTTCCCCTTTCTCCCCCCCCTCCCGGTTTCTGCCTCTTCTTCCCCCCCACACTTCATCTCCACCCCTTACACTCTTTCCCTCCCCCTCTTTTTTTGGGTAAATCCATTACTGTCCCAACTTTACTCACCCTCCCCCCCCCCCCTTCTATCTCCAATATGGTCCCCCCATACTTTTTTTTAAATTTCAAAACACTTGAACCCAATTTCAGAATAAAAATTGCAAAACCAAACCCTTCAATGGAAAACTGTTTTCCTTTCCCTGTTTCCTTCTTTTTCCCTCCCCTTTCCAAATCTTCAAAACCCCCCATTCTCGAACGTTTCCTTTCCTTCGCTACTTGAACGTCTTCCAATGCCACCACACTTTGGACTTTTCTAACCCCTCTATTCCTTTTAGGTGCCTTTACCTACAAAATTCCTGATTTTTTCTTCATCGCCAATCATGGCCTTTTTTAACAGTGGAATATGCGGGGGCCTCAGGGGAAATCGGGGTGAGCTTCAATGTTGTTTTTCCATTTTCCCCCCCCTTTGGTGCTTGCTTCCAAAAACCCAAAAAATTAAAACTCGGACTTTTTTCCCCCAAAACCTTCTCAGGGCTATAATTTATTGAAATTCTTCGGACCTTTCTCAGATGGCACCTTTAAAAAAAAGGGGCCCCCTTCACGCAAATTTTCCCCGTACTGTCAACTATTTGTATCCCTCGCTGAAATTACACTGCGCCCGTATCCCCTTTGAAAAAGTGGTTTACAATATTTTCTTTTAAAATCTCCTTCCTTCTCCGGGTTTTTCAAATCCCAACTTTCCCCCTTTTTTGGGTTTCTTTCCTTACTCCCCACCACTTCTTATTTTGGTGTTTTTAAAATGCCCACCTTTTTCCTCTGGGGGGTTTCTCTTTGTTCTCACTTTGGCATCCAGTTGGAGGCTTTTCCCCCCGCCTCTCACCCCCCCCAAATTTTTTAAAAGGGGAAATCCCACCCATTTTGATCCCCCCTTACTCATCCCTCTTCGGCATCGACCCAAAACAGTCCCCTCTTCCTCCACTGCACTAAAATTTCACCGGGTTCTGTTTCAAAAACCAGACTTACTTTACAGCGATTTTTTTTCCGATAAATTTTTTATTTTCTCCTTCCAATTCACCACCATTTCCGTAGCCCCCCGCTGGCAATTTGATCGGGAAAATTTGGGGGATCTTTACTCAAAACCCACTGTTTTTAGTGGGGGTTCCCTTTTTTCACCCTCCATTGATGATTTCCTACACTTTCTTCCCCAAACTCAGTTTAAAACCGAAAGCTTTCTCAATTCTAAAAACCCCAAACCTCGGGCGGGCCCTTTCTCAGAAGTGCGGGGCCTTTGGGTTGGCCCTCCGCTTGTGTTTCTCCCGTACGTTTGAAACGTGCTGCAGGGGGCGGTACCGGAAACAATAAACCCGCGGAAAAGACTTCTTGTTTTTAAAAGGCAGAAGCGTGCGATCGCTCGCCGTGCATCCGGGGAAGCTAAATGCACTTTTGGCAGACTATTTTTTCCACCCATCCCTCTGCTTCTTCATGAGTGCATTCTGGAAAAAAGTGAGGAAATTTTAGTGGTAAATACTCTCCCCGACCCCGGCTCCTGTTTTAAAAAGGGTCCTTGGGGGGTTGATGTACAAACCCTCTCGACGTTGCCATTGAACTTGGCACACATCTGGGCCGTATTTTTCCCCATGGGTCCCCCTATCCCCTCGTTTCTTTCCCCCAAAATCTGCCAAGAGTTAGTACCCTTTTGGGCTTTTTTTTCTCTTTTAGGAAAAAAGAACATATAATTTTTGCCTTTTACCCTTCAAAACGGAGGCCACGCCTCCAGCTTTTCCCATCATCGGCAGCTGGGCCTGAACCCACATTCATAAAACGTATTTAAAAAACATTTAAAATCGGTTTACCCTTTTATTTCCCCTTAAAACCTCTTCAATCTTATTTGGGCAAAGGATTTTTTCCCCAGCTGTGGAAAAACCCGCCCTTGTTTTCCCTTTCCTTTCAAACCGGGGACTACCCGGACATGATGCCTCCCACTTTTCCCCCCCACGCTCTAACTATGCTGTTTGGGAAAGTGATGGAACGTCTCGAAAAACAAAAGTTTAATGAGGGGATTTAGAGACACACCCAAAAGTCCCCTCCGCTAATCCCCTTATGGCTTTTTGTAGGGTCGTTCTACCATAGACCCCCTTACTACCTTTGGGTACGTATGTTCGTAATGCCTTTCAATAATCACTCAGTTTAATTTGCCATATTTTTTTCCTTGAAAGGCAAATGACACAACTTGGAGGGTTAAAAAAATTTTGGGGGCCCGGCCCATTTCCTTTGGCCTCCGAGGGAATTTTACCAACCTTTCCCTTTAAACTTTTTTAACTGACAGACATTTCCGGTTTTGAGTCAATAAAATTTTTTTTCCCCGGGCTTTGTCCAAACCTTAAGGGTCCCTCAGGGATGTGTTTTAAGGGACAACACTTTTTCCCCCTTCTATAAATGATTTTTGCCCCTGTTTTTTCCAAAACCCCAATTTTTTGGTCATCACTCTATGTTATGACTTTTTGCTATTTCTTTTTTGCAGGGCGCTGGGCGGGCACCTTATTGCAGTTTTTTCTCCCCATGCGGTCCGGGCCGGGTTTCCCACTTGGGCCACCCACGCATGGGGTTTTAAAAAATTTAAATACCAAAAAATCAACCCAATTAAATTTCAAATAGACGCTCTGTTAACTCCCCATCATCCTTTGTATCTCTATGGGGTCCCCTTTTCCCCAAAGTGTTTCAGTCCCGATTTTTTTTGGGGGTTTTCTTTTGACCGCCGGGTTTTCCTGGAAAACCCCCCAAACCCCCCTGAAGGAACTTGTCACAAACCGGCTAAACCCCTTTTTAAAAAACCCCTTTCCCCATCTTTCTGGAGAGCTATGTCGAACCTGCTTTCCCCACATTTAGCCCCCGTTTTAATTTTAAACCGTTATGGTGACCAGATTTAAATTCCCCGGCCTCCCCCTCCCACTCTCTTTTGCTCCCTTAACCTATCCATCACCCAAAAGGGGTTACTTTTTTGCCTTGGGGTTTTTTTGCTCTTCCCCTGGGTTGGGGAGCCCCTATACAGAAACGAATGTTCCATCCTTGCTGAAACGCCGGAAAGCCCATTGGCCCTTTTGCTCTAAAAACCCCTCTTTACAAACTACACAATCCTTCCATTTATAGAAAAGGGCACCGATATTAGTAGGAAAATTCCTTTTTTTCGTTTGCCGCCCCTTTTGCCCGTCCCCCTTTTTTCTTCGCCTACATTCACTCTTGTCTTCCCTTCAGTTACCACCTTTGTATGTTCATGTAGCATCTCACTTTTCCCTACCCCCCTGGGAAGTTCCAGCTGTTCGGGTCTGTTCTTTCTCACTCCCTTGCTCGAAAGCTCAACTGCCTACGGTGGCTTCCCGCTCTCTTTTTCTTGATCACTTCCACTCCCATTCTCATACCACCACTGTGTACACAGATGGCTCTAAGTCTTCAGACGGCGTCGGATTCGCAGCAGTGTTTCCGGACAGCGTCGTGCGGGGGCATTTACTATCTTCAGCTAGCATTTTTACTGCTGAACTGTATGCCATTCTTGCAGCACTTATTCGTATCGCATCTATGCCTGTGTCATCATTTGTAGTAGTCTCAGACTCCCTTAGTGCTCTACAGGCTATACGAAAATTTGATACATCTCATCCCCTAGTTCTCCGTATCCAACTTTGGCTATGCCGTATCTCTACCAAACATAAAGATATTGTTTTTTGTTGGGTCCCTGGTCATGTCGACGTACAGGGCAATGAACAGGCAGACACTGCTGCGCGGTCAGCAGTACATGACCTACCGATTTCCTATCAAGGTGTTCCATTTCTGGACTATTTTGCTGCAATAGCTACCCACCTTCACACCCGCTGGCAACAACGTTGGTCAACTCTGCTCGGTAACAAACTTCATTCTATTAAACCGAGCATAGGTTACTGGCCGTCTTCTTGTCATCAGTGCCGAGGTTGGGAGACCACTCTCTCCCGCCTTCGCATTGGCCACACTCGTCTTACTCATGGGTATCTCATGGCGAGGGCACCCTGTTCCTCTCTGTGAGCAGTGTCAGGTTCCAGTATCGATTAGCCACATTCTGTTAGACTGCCCTCTCTATCAACGAGCACGCAGAATTTACCTCCAACGTCGTCTTCGTTCTACTACTCTCTCTTTACCTTCCCTTCTTGCTGATGGACCCTCCTTTAATCCTGACTCTCTTATTGACTTCTTGACAACGACTGATTTACTCCACAAACTCTGATGATACTTTTCGCACTCCCCTCAGCCCTTTCTAGTTCAGTCTCTTGCTGCCCTTTACCCTTTCACCATCCACTACCCCGCTGTTATCCGTAACCTATTACTCCATCCATCTCCCTTTTTGCCACCTGATGCCCTCGCTTCCTTCCTGCCCTGCAGCGCTGTATAGTCCTTGTGGCTTAGCGCTTCTTTTTGATTATAATAATAATAATAATGTTGATAAATACACTCATCTAAATATAGTCACTTTTCCTATGCTTTTTGCTTCCACTTTAAACTCTAGTCCTTCGTTCCCCAGGCTTCCACTTATTCTCATCCTTGTCTGATGCCCACATTTATAGGAAAACATATATATTTTTTTTTATGCTCCTTGACCTCTTGTTTCTCTTTCCTCACATTGCCTTCCTCTTCATGTTATCATGCTCCTTTTCCAGATCTACATAAGAAAATAAGAAAGAAGGAACACTGCAACAGGACTATTGGCCCATGCGAGGCAGGTCCAGTTCTCTTATTGGCTTAAGCCAATACCCTAACAATAAATAACAAAAAGGCACAATACCGTGACTGGAATGATACACAAATAACCCGCACATAAAAGAGAGAAGCTTACGACGACGTTTCGGTCCGACTTGGACCATTGACAAAGTCACACTGTGACTTTGTCAATGGTCCAAGTCGGACCGAAACGTCGTCGTAAGCTTCTCTCTTTTATGTGCGGGTTATTTGTGTACAATACCCTAACCTAGTCAGGTCAGGTCACATTCACAGCATCTGACCTAGTAGCACAAGCTAATCAGGTCCAACTCACACCCACTCATGTATTTATCTAACTTATTTTTAAAACTGCACAACATCTTAGCTTCTATGATGGTACTCAAGAGTTTGTCCCACTCATCCACAACTCTATTACCAAACCAGTGCTTTCCTACATCCTTCCTGAATCTGAATTTTTCCTGCTTAAAGTTGTTGCTGTGAGTCGTGTATAGGCTAGATATTTTTAGCACTCTATTTACATCCCCTTTATTTATTCCTGTTTTCCATTTATTTATACACCTCAATCATATCTTCCCCTAATTCTACGCCTTTCTAGAGAGTGCAGATTCAGGGCCCTCGGTCTATCCTCATAAGGAAGATTTCTGATACATGATATCAACTTTGCCATCCTCTGTTGTAAGTTTTCCAGTGCATTTATATCCATTCAGTAATACGGTGACCAAAACTGAGCAGCATAATCTAAATGAGGCTTAACCAAAGATATATAGAGTTGAAGAACAACCTGAGGACTTCTATTATTTATACTTCTTGATAAGAAGCTTTATTGTGAACACTTATGCACTGTTGTCTTGGTTTCAGATTACTGCTAACCAGAACTCCTAAATCCTTTTTGCAATTTGTAATATTAAGATCTACATTATTTAGTTTATATGTGGCATGGTTATTTTCCTGCCCAAGGTTTAGAACTTTGCATTTGTCTATATTAACCCTTTCAGGGTCCGTGCCATAGATCTACGGCTTTACGTTGAGGGTCCAAACCATAGATCTACGCCAAAATTCTAGCGGCATCAAATTTAGCGCAGGAAGGCTGGTAGGCCTACATCTGAGAGAATGGGTCTGCATAGTGTGTGTTCATGATAAACAAAAATTCTAGGCGCCCGCATGGCATTGTGGGAACGCCGCCTCAGTAAGCTTGTTCACCATGCCTCACCACAAGGCAGCTCTCAACTCTGAGGCGAATTGGAACTCTCTTCTTCCTAACTGATAGCTCTGACTCTGATGGAAGTGGAAAAGTAGAAGAATTCTATGGCTTTGATCGATTAGTGACCGAAAGCAATGACCAGGTTTGTCGAAAATAGTGCAGAAAATCCTGACTATCTTCAACCTTCTACCTCTGGTGTGGGCACATCTCAGCCCACGTTCAGTTGTACCTCATCACAAGAGAAAACTAATATTTTTCACGTGGCCAGGCCTCAGACTTCAGTAATGATGATGATAGTGATGTGGACTGTGATTTTATTGCTCTTGATGATCATTCGAGTAGTGATAGTGATGAAAACATATTCACCAGTGAAGGGGTCGGGATGTATGCCGCCCTCATGCACTTGAGTAGTGCTCCCTATGCAGTGCCCAGGGGACGGAGTACATCCTGTGGCCCTACACCAGAAATAGACAGTGAAAGTGAGGATGATGTGGCTACACTTGGCATGGATAGACCACAGGCATCAGTAGGTGGTGGTATGGGTGGTGATAGTGGTAGTGGTGGTGCTAGTGCCACGGCCATGCATGACTCACCAGCCCAGGCTGGACCCACGCCACTGACCCCTCAGCTGAAGGACAAAGCGGAGCGTCATCCACCACTACACCACAGCCCAGCTTATGATGTCCGGTATCCACCAGCAAGCTGCATCTAGGATTGGCAGCAAAATCCCAATTTTGTTTCCCAATCCCCATCAGTTTGATAACTCTCAAAGTGGAATCCTACCAGCTTGTTCCTTGGAAACACTGCAAGTGAACTGAAATTCTTTGAACTATTCTTTGACCAGCGCTTGATGGAAAATTACTGTCAGGGAAAGCAACAAGTATTTTGAGTACACCATGGCAAATACGATCATATCACCACAGTCAAGACTACACCGGTGGAAAAAAGACAACTGTGTCTGAAATGTATTTGCTTTTTGCAACAGTAATGCTTATGCCTCATGTCTATAAGCATAATATAAAATCATACTGGTTCACAGATCAGCTAATTTGTACCCCGGCCTTCAGTGAAATCCCAGTGAACGGGTTTATCTTACTGTTACGTATGTTGCACTTCTCTGACAAAGCCAGGCCTGACAGAAGTGACAGGTTATACAAGATTAGAAATGTTTTTATGTATGTGAAACAAAAGTTCAACATGTACTTTTATCAGTTCAAGAATCTTGTAATTGACGAGTCTTTGATTTTGTTCAAAGGTAGACTCATTCAAGCAGTACAGTGGACCCCGGTATTCGATATTAATCCGTTCCTGATAGCTCATCGAATACCGATAATATCGAAAACCGAATCAATTTTCCTCATAAGAAATAATGGAAATCAAATTAATCCATGCAAGACACCCAAAAGTATGAAAAAAAAAAATTTTTACTACATGAAATATTAAGTTTAATGCAATAGAATAATTACAATAACAATAAAATAATTGTCACTTAACTTTAATGAAGATCTGGTGATGATTGATGGTATGGGAGGAGGGGAGAGGTGTTAGTGTTTAGAAGGGGAATCCCCTTCCATTAGGACTTGAGGTAGCAAGTCCTTTTCCAGTGTTACTTCCCTTCTTCTTTTAATGCCACTAGGACCAGCTTGAGAGTCACTGGACTTACGTCGCACAACATAACTGGCAGCCTCACCATGCCTAATCACACTATGTATACCACTACGATTCTTAAATCTTTCAAACCAACCTTTGCTGGCCTTAAATTCACTCACATCACCACCATTTGCAGGCAATTTCTTTACCAAATCGTCATGCAACTGCCTAGCCTTTTCACAAATGATCGCTTGAGAGATGCTATCTCCTGCTATCTTTTTTTCATTTATCCACACCAATAACAATCTCTCAACATTTTCTAACACTTGCGGTCCTTGATTGCCGTTTTCCTGGTCACTATAGTAGAGATGGTTGATTGGGGTTTATTATACAACCTAACCAGCTCCGACACACACACTCCACTTTCATACTTAGCAATTACCTCTTTCTTCATTTCATAAGTCATTAGCGACTTTTTTCTCGAAGGGTTGGCACTAGAAGCTTTCTTCGGGCCCATGGTGACTTATTTTGCAGAAACAAGGACCAAACACAGTGATAATATGGATAATATGGAATGTACCAAATGTATCCTTAGAAGTGCACACACTGGCTGGGTTGTAAACACTGGCACACACAGTTCAGTTCAGGCCACACGTGGACACGTCTCATACGAATCGTATCGAATACCGGGTTTTCAATCGAATACCGAGGAAATTTTTTTGCGATATAATGCATCGAATACCGGATTTATCGAATACCGATGCCATCGAATACCAGGGGTCCACTGTATATACCAAGCAAGAGGAAACACTTTGGTATAAAACTGTTTGTACTCTGTGACTGTGACAGTGGCCTGGTATTGGATATTAATGTATACACGGGAAGTAAAACATTGAAAGATACCAGGATGTTATTGGGTATCTCAGGTGACGTAGTGAGAAACATGAAGGCACCTTATCTTGGTAAGAGGCATACATTATATGCTGATAACTGGTACACAAGCTCTTTACCCAGTGATTTCTTGTGAGTGAACATGACAGATGTGTGTGGCACAGTGCGTTCTAATTGTAAACACATGCCCAGGTTCAACGCAGGCACTCGTGCTGGTGAGGTGCAGGTGTTTACTGCCAATGACATCATGGCATTACGGTGGCATGACAAACAAGATATCACATTGCTGACAACCATTCACCCTAACAAAATGAAAAACAGTGGCAAAATTGATAGAGTGACTAATGAACGTATTTGAAAACCAGTGTTACAAAAAACGCGATTCTAAAAGCTTAGAGATCTCCAGTGAATACTAGAAAGGACTGCCCTTCTAGCATCCAGCCTGTTACTGGGTTTTCGTAACAAGTAGTCAGTATCCTTGTCCAATTATCCATTAGAAATCAGTAATATTCAATAGTGCTTCAGGATTACAACTGGTAGGCTACTAACTAGAGAAATTAAAATTTAATAAATTTATTAAGTATTAAGTTGTCTAGAGGTATATTATCAAATTAAATTAATCACAGTAATCAAAATAAAATCAATCTCTCGAGTTCAATATTATTGTGCTGAAAGCACATATCACATTTATAATTCTTAAGTACCTTCTGGTACATTAACATTTAATAAGATATTACAAATATGTACAAGTAAGTGTGTATGTGTGTAAGTGCTCTAAGTAGTTCGCTATGTCTCACGACTCGACTAGACTTAAACAAGTGACTGACAAAGTCCTCTAATAAACTAACTTCTTGACCAACTGGCAACCAGAACAGTCTGTTTGAACAATGAAAAGAATGCTAAGCCCAATAGCCATATAACAAGCGACTGCGACACAATCAGGATCAAGGAGATAACATAACGACACTAAGTAGGGACCATCAGCAGATCCTCCACAAAAGTTACAAAACTCCCATACTACTGAATCTAAGTTCAGCATAGGAAAAACCCGACTGTTACAATACACAGAAACCAGTACAAAATTAGGTCAGAAGCTATAGCTAAGGACCTGAGATGTTCAGAGTGTCTAAGCGACACACAACCTCAGTACAACGTCGAAAATCACTAAGTCTATACAATGTTCTGTGAACAGAGTTCTACAGAACTAACAAGAATAATGAGACAGACAATCTGTCCAACCACCAAGCGAGTCTAGAGCAGACTCAATACTTCACGAGAGGTGAGAACACCCCCCCCCCCCTCGATCACGTGATAGCCCCGTGGACAGCACAGCTCAGAAGCCGGCAGTATAACGAGCGACAAGCGATAATTACAGTAGTTTGACAATCAAGACTTGAACTGAGCACATATTATGTACATCCTAACAACAAAAGTAAAATAACAATATAAAGCAATACATTTACGATTTAGCTATTATCGCAAATATAAGCAATATAAAATTATATGAAAAGATAATATGCATTATATATAATAATCATTGTAACCCATTCAGGGGTTGCAACAACCAGTAACAGTGATTGATTATACACAAAACATGCGTTTGGTTGACAAATGTGACATGCAGATTGGCTTTGTCGATTGTGTTCGTAAGAGTTACAATTGATACATGAAACTTTTCTTCCATCTCATGGACATTTCAATGCTCAATGCATATAGTATGTACCAAATAAAGACCGGCAATATCACACTGTATGGTGAATTTTGTTTGTCTGTTAGACAACTCATAATGAAGTACCAGGTAACAACACCTGCTATACAAAACATCCTCGATCTCCTCAGGAAATACCCAAGCGTTTGAGGAAGGAAGGTGATCACTTCATAATACAGCTTCCTGCAACTAAGAAGAAATTTGCTCAGAAGAGATGTGTTGTCTGTGCACAAACAAAACGATGGCAACAAAGACACAAAGACACTCGGTTTATGTATGAGGAATGTAAGGTACCTCTGTGCATGATACCTTGTTTCAAGGGCTTCCACAGGCTGCAGTAGTTCTAGAAACATGTCCAGTGACTGTACATATGTAAATATATAATAGAACTTTAGTATTATACAACATTTGTGCATGTTTATTGTTGTTTGGAGGGATATGTTGTGTATCTTTATAGGTATATGCTTCTAAGCTGTTGTGTTCTGAGCACCTCTGCAAAAGGTGATGAATGTTGCAGCGAGGAGAAGGCTGGAGGCAGTGGAGATGTCATGTCTGAGGGCAATGTGTGGTGTGAATATAATGCAGAGAATTCGTAGTTTGGAAGTAAGGAGGCAGTGATTATGTGTGAGTGAGATGAAAGAGTTGAATGATGATGAAAGTATTTTCTTTTTGGGTCACCCTGCCTCGGTGGGAGACGGCCAACTTGTTAAAAAAAAAAAAAATACTGGTGAACAATGTTATAATAGTAACTTTTGTGTGGTTATTGTGGTCAATACAGTGAGTGTATATATATATATATACATTATATACATTATTGGTCTCACAGGCTGCAAATGTTACTAGAAAAAGAAAAAAATAGAAAAGACAAGAAAAAAGTATAAAAAAACGTAAAATAAAGAAATGCGATTTTGTGGAAGTCGCTGATGTTGCCGCCACCCGGTCATTTTGGGTCAACTTCCCTCCTCTATATCTCGGTAAGTACTGATTAGAAAATTTTTTTGTTTGTTTTATTACTTCACAAAAATATCTTTAATTCTGTAAGATTTTTTTTTTTTTTTTTTTTTTTTTTTTTTTTTTTTTTTTTTTTTTTTTTTTCAAAAATTTCTTGGGCTCTGGGGCACCCCTTGAAATTATGCCTCTGGACCCTAAAAGGGTTAACCCTTTGACTGTTTTGGTCGTATATATACGTCTTACGAGCCAGTGTTTCAGACATATATATACTCAATAATTCTAGCGGCTTCAAATCAAGCGGAAGAAAGCTGGTAGGCCCACATGTGAGAGAATGGGTCTTTGTGGTCAGTGTGCACCACATAAAAAAAATCCTGCAGCACACAGTGCGTAATGAGAAAAAAAAAACCTCTGATCGTTTTTTTGGATTAAAACTCCGACTTTGAGGTGTATTTTCGTATAGTATTTATCGATGTATTTGCGTTTTCATGGTCTTAGGTGATAAAATGGAAAACATATTACAGAAATAGAGATGATTTTCATTACTTTGACGATGAAAACGACCTTGAAACTGAGCTCAAATTAGCAGAAATGTTTGATTTTTACCAATGTTTAGGAGTAAACAAACCACACCACACGTCCAATACACGTCAACTGGGGAGTCTAATATTCTTTCACTAGTGCACTGATATTATTTATACCATTTTTACAATAATGCAGTAGTCTGCATAACAGTAAATTTTGTATTTTTTTGTATGAATAAAAAATCAAAATAGAAAGCAATAATATAAGAGGGGCCTAGAGATGTGACTAATGAACAGAGGATATGTTATTTTAGTGCCAAGAATGTCTACCTTGTTTATTCTGGACCCTATTTGAAATTGGCATCTTTTTAGTTTGCGTGAAATTGGCCAAATTGCCAATTTCTGACCACAATATTGGGTAGTCCAAATTGGTAAATGGGAGGTTTCTTGTACTCAGTGGATAGATAAAATTGAGTTCTAAAGAAATAGCTATGAATTTGGTCAACTGGAACAACGGAATTGGCTGAAAATAGGGCTCAAAGTCGGCGAAATCGCCGATACGAACTTTTGGTGTCATTACCATAGGAAAAAGATTCTCTATCATTTCATAAGAGATTTTTTTAAAAAATTTAGCGACATAGGATGACAGTTTCAGAAAGGGGCCTGAAACAGTCAAAGGGTTAAACTGCATCTGCCACTTCTCCAACCACTGCATCAGTCTATTCAAATCATCCTGGAGTGCTCTCATGTCCTCATTAGAATGAATTTGTGATCTGAATACAACTCCCTTATGTGTTTCAATGCAGATACTTTTGCTCTGAGATATATCTTTCTTGATATCACATTGTCTTCTAATTGCTTCAGTTTCTATTCTGTCTATATATTCACATCACACATTGATCTCAGAGAGGACATTTCCACTGTAGAATCTCCTCATTGCTGCAACATTGAAACCATGTTTCACATTCACACATAAGCATCTGTTCTGTGATATTATTTTCCCTTTCTAAAGTCATTCTTGTGCAGTCATACATTGTTTCTCTAGTTGTTATCACAGATTATGCCACAAACTTTCTCTGGTATGAATATACTTTCAATACTTCCAGATGTCCTTGAAAAGTACAAGGTCAAGTTGGACAAACTGAAGCCCACTGTCGAGCGTGTTCTTGAAGAAGAACTGGAAGAGAAAAAGTTGCTATCAATGGAACAAGCTATCAAAACAATGGAGAATAAACTTGCCGGAAATGTGGAAGTGAAGCCTGATAGAAAGTGGTTCCAAACTGAAGATGAAATAAAGGCTAAAAAGAGTAAGTTTGAAATTGTACCAAATATTCAGAATGTTCATTCTGAATATTTCTGAATTATGGGATTCAACTATAGTTATAAGTTTTAACCCTTTGAGGTTTCGGCCGTACTAGTACGGCTTACGACCCAGGGTTTTTGGCATACTAGTATGCCTAAATTCTAGCGCCCTCAAATCTGGTGAGAGAAAGCTGGTAGGCCTACATATGAAAGAATGGGTCTATGTGGTCAGTGTGCGCAGTACAAAAAAAAACCCTGCAGCACACAGTGCGTAATGAGAAAAAAAAAACTGACTGTGTTTTTGGAATAAAACAGCAACTTTGTACTGTATTTTCGTATGGTATTTATTGTTGTATTCTACTTTTCTTGGTCTCATTTTATAGAATGGAAGACATATTGCAAAAATTGAGATGATTTTGACTGGTTTTACAATGAAAAGTACCTTGAAATTGAGCGCAAAGTAGCAGAAATATTAGATTTTTATCAAAGTTCAAAAGTAAACAAATCGTGCCATGCGTCCAATACACGTCAACTAGCGAGTCTTATATTCTTTCACAAGTACGCTGATATTATTTATACCATTTCTACACTAATGCAGCAGTCTGCATAACAGTAAATCTTCTATTTTTTGTAATAATAAAAATTCAAAGTGGAAAGCCAAAGAAATATAAGAGGGGCCTGGGGATGTGACTAACGAACAGAGAACTTGTTATTTTAGTGCCAGGAATGTCTTTCTTGATTATTCTGGACCCTATTCGGAAATTGGCATCTTTTGAAATTTGTGTGAAATTGGCAAAATTGCTAAATTCTGACCACTTTATTGGATAGTTGAAATTGGTAAATGGATGGTTTCTTATACTCATTCGATAGAAAAAATGGAGTTCTAGTGAAATAGTTATGATTTTTGTCGACTAGTACATTGGAATTGGCCAAAAATAGGGCTCAAAGTGGGCAAAATCGCCAATGCGTAAACATTGTCGAGACCACTAACTTCGCGAGAGCATAATTCCGTAAGTTTTCCATCAAATTTCATACTTTTGGTGTCATTATGATTGGGAAAAGATTCTCTATCTTTTCATAAGAAAAATTTTTTTTTTTTTTTTAAATTTGGCCTGTCAACCCTCAAAGGGTTAATTGTTAAAGTATTTATTTTGCTTTAAAATTTTTATTTGCTAATTATGATACTGTTGGAGTCATAAAGCACCTGGGGTGGAGGTACTTAGGTTTGATTCAAGGAAAGGGAGGGTGCCTTGAATTCCTTGGATAAAGAGACATTCACCACATCAAAAGTTTGTCTGTTATCTGTTTAACACTAATATTACATTGCCAAGCTATTGTGGTAGATTAAGCAAACCATATCAAGAAGCTTTCAGAGGTTTCCCAACATTCATTGTCACTGCCTTGACCAGCAGTGAATCAAAATTGAACCACAGCCTCCATTTCTTTAGGTTTTTACCACTCATTTTAGAAATGTAATTTATTATGATTTTTATGAGGGTTTTAGGTATTTTATTTGATTTAGATGGAAGTTATCTTCTTAATGTTTAGAAAATTTTATTTTCTTTTGTTAGCCTTTTTGTTCTATCATTCACTAAACTTGACTAAATTAGGAGAACAAATATACAATATTCTTTGTTTCTGTTATCATCCATTTGTATGTATACCTCATTTATTTTAACCCTTAAACGGTCCAAACGTATATATACGTTCACACACGTAGTGCCCCAAACGTATATATACGTTTCCTTTGTCATTCATTCAACATTGCCACAATAAGCCTGAGTCACCTAGACATGAGAGAATGGGTGTGTGCACTCACTGTGTTCCATATTAAAATAATTGGGGATGCCTGGGTACCATATGCTTTTTTTTCCTTTTAAAAGAAAAGATTTCTTTTTTCCTCAAAAAATTTGGGGCGCTACACGAGTGAACGTATATATACGTTTGGACCGTTTAAGGGTTAAGACACTGGCCATCACCCTACCTCAGTGAAGGATGGTATAAATTCACAAATGAAAAACTAACTTTTATTTGGACAGCATTTCTCTCATGGTTGAGCTTCATAATATCATAAAGAGGATAGTTTTTATAAACACTTTCTTTTTTTTTTTTTTTTTTTTTTTAATATCATCCATTTCCCACTGAGGCAGGGTGACTCAAAAAAAGAAAAAGAAAACCCCAAAAAGAAAAAGAAAAAAACTTTCATCATCATTCAACACTTCTCAATATCCCAAATCCCTCCCATTTCCAGGACTCAGGTCTGGCTAACCAGTTTTCCTGAATTCTTTCACAAAATATTACCCTGCTCACACTCCAACAGTTTGTCAAATCCCTAAAACCATTTGTCTCCATTCACTCCTATCTAACATGCTCACACATGCCTGCTACATGTCCAGGCCCCTTGCACACAAAACCTCTTCTATCCTCTCCCTCCATCCTTTCCCAGGAAGACCCCTACCCCTCCTCCCCTCCACTACAGATTTATACACCCTCCAAGTCATTTTATTTTGCTCCATTCTCTCTAAGTGACCAAACCATCTCAGTAACCCCTCTTGAGCCCTCTGAATAATACTTTTTGCAACTCCACACCTCCTCCTAATTTCCACACAACAAATTCTGTTCTTCTATCCTCTTATTAAATAAGAAGTTTGGCATTACACAAATAACCTGGATATAGGAGAATGAGACTCATGACGATGTTTCAGTCCGACTTGGGCCATGAACTAGTCACACCAGTCAAACCGAAACTTCAACATAAGTTTCATTCTCCTGTGTGAGGGTTATTTGTGTATTGTTCCAATTATAATATTGTACCTTTTTATTCTTAAGTTTAGCATCCAGCCGTGCCATAAGGTGTTCATGTTTGTCCTTGTAAAGGTTGCAGGCATGGTTTGTGCTGTGTCCTACAATCGTGCTGGTGTTCCCAAATTCTGGTGTGTTTTGCCTATGTGTCTTCTATGTATTGTTTATGATGTAATAAATAATAGTTGGGAAAAAATCACAGGACATAGACACCAGAATTAGGGAACACTATTACACTTGTACGATTCATAATACAAGTAATGCAGGCATCATCATCAAGACAAACATGCAGATCTTATGGCATGGAAACATACCTAACTTATTATTGAAGAAAGAGACAGATCCCAACAATGAGTCCTTGAATCAGCAATCATTGGCACAACAGACACTAATGAACAGAAGCAGGATGCTTTTAGCATATTGAAATGCTTGGCACACATTATCCTACATGGAATGTATCTGTTCCCTAATCCAACAACAGTTCAAATTTAAATAATGGATCACTGGGCCAACTGTTGTGCTCAGTTACCCACATCATCAGCACCTGGCATTCAATTCTTTACTTATTTTTATCTCACTCTGTGAATACATTTTTTTTTTAACGAGTCGGCCGTCTCCCACTGTGGCAGGGTGACCCAAAAAGAAAGAAAATCCCCAAAAAGAAAATACTTTCATCATCATTCATCACTTTCACGTCATTCACACATAATCACTGTTTTTGCAGAGGTGCTCAGAATACAACAGTTTAGAAGCATATACGTATAAAAATACACAAACATATCCCTCCAAACTGCCAATATCCCAAACCCCTCCTTTAAAGTGCAAACATTGTACTTCCCATTTCCAGGACTCAAGTATGGCTATATAAAAATAACCGGTTTCCCTGAATCCCTTTACTAAATATTTCCCTGCTCACACTCCAACAGCTCGTCAGGTCCCAAATACCATTTGTCTCCATTCACTCCTATCTAACACGCTCACGCACGCTTGCTGGAAGTCGAAACCCCTCGCCCACACAACCTTCTTTACCCCCTCCCTCCAACCTTTTCAAGGACGACTCCTACCCCGCCATCCTTCCCCTACAGATTTATACGCTCTCCATGTCATTCTACTTTGATCCATTCTCTCTAAATGACCAAACCACCTCAACAAACCCTCTTCAGCTCTGTGACTAATACTTTTATTAACTCCACACCTTCTCCTAATCTTCACACTCCGAATTTTCTGCATAATATTTACACCACACATTGCCCCTAGACAGGACATCTCCACTGCCTCCAACCGCCTCCTCGCTGCAGCATTTACAACCCAAGCTTCACACCCATATAACAGTGTTGGTAGTACTATACTTTCATACATTCCCTTCTTTGCCTCCATAAATAACATTTTTTGTCTCCACATATATCTCAACACACCACTCGCCTTTTTTCCTTCATCAATTCTACGATTAACCTCATCCTTCATAAATCCATCCGCTGACACGTCAACTCCCAAATATCTAAAAACATTCACTTCTTCCATACTCCTCCTCCCCAATTTGATATCCAATTTTTCTTTATCTAAATCATTTGATACTCTCATCACCTTACTCTTTTCTATGTTCACTTTCAACTTTCTACCTTTACACACACTCCCAAACTCATCCACTAACCTTTGCAATTTTTCTTTAGAATCTCCCATAAGCACAGTATCATCAGCAAACAGTAACTGTGTCAATTCCCATTTTGTATTTGATTCCCCATAATTTAATCCCACCAAGGTAGAGTAACCCAAAAAAAGAGGGAACATCTTCACTGCCACTAATTCAATTACTCTCTTGCCAGAAGCATGCTGATGTCAAAGTCCAGATGGCCCTCCCAACTGCAACATTCTTACCTTTCCTCCAGAGTGCAAGCATGGTACTTTCCACATCCAGGACTCAAGTCTAGCTAACCAGTTTCTCCAAATCTTTTCATAAATGTAACCTTGCTCATCCTTCAACAACACATCAAATCATTAAAGCCATTTGCCTCCACTTACTGTTATCCAATGCACTCACTCAAGCATGTTGGATGTCCTGTTCACTAGCACCCAAAGCCTCTTTCACCCCTACTCCCATCAGTCAATCATGGGATGGCCCCTACCCCTCCTTCCACCCAAGATTTATACACCACCTAGTCATCCTGTTTTGCTCCATTCTCTCTAAATATGTATGAAAAGTATCCTCTCTTTGATTGTTAAAGTTCAACCCTGAGTGATACATAGTCCCAGTAATGGCTTGTTTTGCATATTGTATCTTCATATTCATACCTGCTGGCATTATTCCTCTGCAGTATACTGCATTTTTTGTTTACCTGCTTCATGAGGTATACTTTTTTTTTTTCGACAAACCAGCTGTATCCCACCAAGGCAGGGTGGCCCAAAAAGAAAAACAAAGGTTTCTCTTTTTAAATTTAGTAATTTATACAGGAGAAGGGGTTACTAGCCCCTTGCTCCTGGCATTTTAGTCACCTCTTACAACACGCATAGCTTACAGAGGAAGAATTCTGTTCCACTTCCCCATGGAGATAAGAGGAAATAAACAAGAACAAGAACTAGTAAGATAGAAGAAAACCCAGAGGGGTGTGTATATATATATATGCTTGTACATGAATGTATAGTGTGACCTAAGTGTAAGTAGAAGTAGCAAGACGTACCTGAAACCTTGCATGTTTATGAGACAAAAAATGGACACCAGCAATCCTACCATCATGTAAAACAATTACAGGCTTTCGTTTTACACTCACTTGGCAGGACGGTAGTACCTTCCTGGGCGGTTGCTGTCTACCAACCTACTACCTAGGATGAGGTATACATGGAAATATTTTTTGTCAGTGTTAAGGTGTGTATGAAGTAACTGGGAAACCCTGAAAATAGGAATTACATTCTAAATTGGCTTTGCCTCTTATTCTCAATGAGCAACTCATTTTTAAAACTTATTTTGGGAGAGATGGAATTTTTTTAGAGCTACAGCTTTGGATATACATTGTGAAGATCATATGTGACACTAAATATTGCAACATTTATTATACAACAGAAAAGTTTCTTGAAGCTGCTAAACAACAGAAGCTAACCAGAATGGTTCAGAAGAAGAAAGGACATAAACTTAACTTAGCTGATGATGAAGAAAGGCAGATTATGAAGCAGGTGAAGGTTTCATCTCGCATAGCCAAAAAGGCTAGCAGACTTCAACGTCTTAATTCAGTGCAAGGAAACATTCATGTTGTACCCAGATGTAAGTATTAGTTTAGTCAGCCTTCTATCTCTGAATCACTATTTTTAACTCAGGAAAGCTTGTTCGAAATATTTTTATTTATGTAACTCTTGAAAGTATGCATTGTTTTCATTGCATGTGAAAGTTAAAAAATTCACATGGCAATTAAGAATTCTTTATCACACAAATCACCTGATTGTGTACTGTATCTGTAATCCTACCGACATTTCTTGGGAGTTGATGAATATGGGATAAATAAAAAATATCTAACATCTGGTATGTCTACTCTTGATCCAGAGAATTAAAACTACCCTCCTATTCCTTGGATCAAACCTTATTGCCTTCTTTTTTTCCCAGGCACTGTACAACCCACATGGATTTAGCATTTTCTCATGAATGTAATTAATACATTTGAGCAAATAATATAAAGGCACTGAAGGGTAGGTGAAGCAGTGTGCAAAAGTGTTTGCTTTTTCTGCAAAGAATCAGTAAATATTTGAGAAAATTTGAAGGAAATGAATTGCATTTGTAGAAAATTGTCCCTTGTGTTAGAAATTTCAATGGCAGGTGCAGTGGCAGATCTACATTTTTTGGGGCCCTGAAGCCTGAACTGTTATGGGGGCCCCTTTTCAACCAGCAATGGATAGCTTACATGATGCTTTAATAACCTTGAGGACCCCTCTGAGATTAAGAGCCCTGAAGCTTAAGCTTCATTAGTTTCATAGTAGATTCACTCCTGGACAGGTGTCATTACTGTGTTAACATTACTCGCTTGTGTGTAGATCTACGTTTGAGATCTCGGCTCCCTTGGATAAGCTGTGAGTGGGAAATTTTGGCCTAGACATTAGAGAATAGATCTGTATGGTGAGTGGGCACAATATAGAAAATCTTGCCTCATGGTATGCATGGTAAGAAAAGCAAAACTCTGACCTTGTGTTTAGTTTAAAATAGTGACCTTGAAGTGTTTTCTTGGATGGTTATTTTATGGTTTTATTGAATTTCTTGGTATCATAAAATTGAATGACAGATACACTACTGAAAAGGAGATGATCTTGGATGGTTTCTGGACTAAGTAGTTTGAAATTGGGCTCAAAGTAGTGGAAATATTAAATTTATTACTATTTTGCTGAAGATAGGTAAGGCTTCCCTACATCCTCCGGTTTATTTTGTGGGCTTTTACTAGGTATGATTCAATTATGGGGATGCTGTAAACCATGACCAAGCATTCCTGGTTATATATTATTACCCAAGAAATAAGGTGAATCTTTTAAATTTTATGGTGATGAATTCAAAATGGAGGGCCAGTGTAATATAGGAGAGGCCTGAGGATGTGATTAATGAACATGGGAAATGTTGCTTTAAAATGCCTGGAATGTCTATAGTGTCTATTTTGGACTCTGTTTTTAAATTGTAATTTGTTAATTGTGTAAAATTGGCCAAATTACTGACTTCTGTACACTTCATAAGGCAGTTCTGTTAGATGAATGGGTAGTGTCTTGTGCTTAATTGGCATAATGGAGGGCAGACTATCAAAATAGCTAAGAATTTGGTTGGATTGAGCAGTGGAATTTGCTTAAACTGGGACTCAAAGTAAGCAAAATCACCAAGCATAAATTATGCCCAAACAGTATATTTTGTGCCTGTGCAATTCTGTAAGTTTTCCATCAAATTTCGTATTTTTGGTGTCATTACTTTCAGAAAATAATTCTCTGCCATTTCAGAAGAATTTTTTTTTTTTTTAATTTTGACACTGTGAGCACTTTATTTCAAGGGTTCTGACAGTGAAGAGTTGATATGAATTTTTAGGAATTAATAATATTACAAGTGAAAAGATTTGATTTTTTATATTTTCCTTTACAGATATGGAGAAGCCCAAGAAAACTTCATCTAAATCTTCATTTGATCAAGAGCTAACTAGAACAGACAGAAAATCTATAAAGAAATTCCGACATGGGCCATCATTCCAAGAACGAAAAGAAGCATTCCAATTAAAAAATCCAGGAAAGAAGTTCAGAGCTAAACAAAGGAAATAGAAAGAAGAGATTGGTATGGAAGTAATGTCTACTGGGATAAAATCTACATCACACATTCTTAGGAAGAAAATTTTTTAGTGACAAAAACAAACATATGCAGTGTATACATTTTTTTTTTTTTTCATCAACAACCTTCTCCAACCAAGACAAGGTAACCTAGAAGAGGAAACACATTTACCATAGTACATTCAATCTCTCTAACCAGAAGCATGCTGACATTACAGTACAGATTACCCTGTGACTACAACATCCCCACATGTCCTTAGTGCAGGCATTGCCCTTCCCACCCCTAGGACACGGGTCCTTTATCCTCTACCTGGAGGTTACCTGGAGGTTATTCCGGGGATCAACGCCCCCGCGGCCCGGTCCATGACCAGGCCTCCCCATTATTTTTTATATACATACAGGAAGGTGCTGCTTATACAGCAGGTTAGGTTTTGGCCTGCTGCTGTACAGTGAATTATAGCCTTTTTTCACTTTCAAATACATATAAAAGCCTGATAACATGTTTACACTATCATATTAAGTGAGCAGTATAGCTAGGCCTAAAAAATACATATACAGTACACACACTACTTAAAATATATTTTCATCCTTAGCTTATAGTGAGTTGTGAATATATTTATTGTAGGAAGTCTAAGTAAATGAGTAAATGTATTGCATATATATACACTCCCAGTATACACACACATACATGCATGCATGTGCATCCTTTGCCCACTCACTATGCCTGGGATAACCCCTACCCGTCCTTCCTTCCTTCCTTCCTTCCTTCCTTCCTTCCTTCCTTCCTTCCTTCCTTCCTTCCTTCCTTCCTTCCTTCCTTCCTTCCTTCCTTCCTTCCTTCCACCCAGACTTACACACCCACTTTGTCATGTACCTTCTCTACATGTCCAAACTGCCTCAAATTCTCCTCCCTCAGCCTTCATAATAATAACCCTTGTTGACCTCATACCAAACTTTAATTTCTACCTTCTGAATTCCATGTATAATGTTCACACCACACACTGCTGTAAAACATAAGAATTCTACTGCTTACAGCTTCCTCCTCCTTTGCTGCAGTATTTAAAACCCCCTTCCTCCCTTATGCCCACATAAACCTGTTGGTACCACTATACTCTGGTATGTTTCCTCTTTGCCTCCATAAATAAATTTGTTTCCATAGATGCTTCAACACACTACCATTCTTTCCCCCTCATCTGTACTGTGGTTCACTTTGTCTTTCATAGACCCCCACTTGCAGACATGTTCACTCCTAAATATCTGAATACATTCACTTCCTCCATACTCCTTCACTCCAGTCTGACATCCAATTTTCTGGGTTTTTTTTTCAATGCATCACTCATCTCCCATTAAGGCAGGGTGACCTATAAAGAAAAATGAAAGTTTTTCTTTTTCTTCTTTCAATAAATCAGCCATATCCCACTGAGCCAGGGTGGCCCAAAAGAAAAAACAAAAGTTTCTCCTTTTAAATTTAGTAATATAGACAGGAGAAGGGGTTACTAGCCTCTTGCTCCCAGGATTTTAGTTGCCCCCCTTATGACACACATGGCTAATGGAAGAAGAATTCTTTTCCACTTCTCCATGGAGATGTATATTATATATGTACAGTAACAATTAAGGCCATGGTTACAAAAATTAAAAAAGTATATAAATAACATGTTTGTTTGCAATTTTATGGATTTTTTGTGCATAGCCTGCTCATGATTCATCACTGTGATCCTTACAGGTTTCACGCTTAATTTTATTACTATAATAACCAATTTTAAGAAGTTGATTGGTCTTGCAGTGGCATACAAGAGTATTACAAACTTTACTATAAACATAATGGACTCATGTGGTATTGTTTAGGTTTAATATGTTTATTTCCAGTAATATAATTTAAACCTAATAAAGATTTACTTAAACCTTAGGTGAATAGACAATAGTACAGATAAATTTGCCCAACATTTTTATATAATGTACATACCTGTTTGTTGTTATTATATTTAGGGGAAACTCTAAACCTGCAGGGGTCATATAGCCCTTGGGGAGCTAAATGACCATCTTAGGAAATGGAGAACAAGTCCAGTCCTTGGATGAAGTTTTCCTAACCTGCTTTGATGTGACTGGTATCATCTGTCCAGCCTACATTCTCTACTTCACACAATTACCAGATTACATTCTACTTTATACCCTGATAAAATACAAAGAAATTTAACTATGAAAAAAATTACGCATTAATGTCCTGGGTTCGAATCGGTGAACTCCAATAAAGAAAATGTATGTCCCTGGTTAAATTGCTGGGCCATCAGAGGTCATAACCATGTGCTTGTCCTCCCCAATCTCACATCCTCCATCCCCAGTTGTCCTACATTTGACCTAATATTAATATTTCCTACCTCTTCAAGGGGGGCTCCTTGGCGTGGTGAAGAGGCTCTTGGTCTCAGGAATTAGACCTATCGGTCTTCTTCCTCAGACCGAACCTAATTACCCCCCAATCTCCCCTGCCCTATCCCATCCTCCCCTTTTTCCTTTCCTCCTCCCCCTCCCCACCCCTCCCTTTTGCCCTTCCTCTTTTTGTCCTTTGGGATTTCTCCCACAGGCGCGCTAGTTCCTAGGTGGAGGAAAGGATACCGGGGTCCATCCCATTCCGTTGAGCTTCTTAGCGGTGGCGTAGTTTGCCGTGGAATCTGGATCGCCTGGGGATGTCCCGATCCCTCTCCGGTATCCCGGAGTAGCTTTGGGTGTCTTTCGGGCGACGAGTGTATTCTGGAAGCCACCTTTCGGATTCCGGGGGTGGTGGCCGAAGGAGGTATGCTTTGTGGCGGATATCCGGCCGCCCTCTCTTTTGTCCACCGAGGTAGCTCGGCAGATGTGGGGTTGTTTATCCGGATTGTTAGTTTACTAGCATGATGGGTGGGGTATGGCACGGGTTCCATGCTCATCTGCAGTACTTGCGGTGCTGAGGTCCTCTTGGGCGCAGGGGGGAATTTCTGGCCCTTTCATTCCTCCTAGGACCTATCCCTCCCCGTCCCCCTTTTTTTTTCTTTTTTTTATTTTTATTTTTTTTTTCTTCTTTCTTTTTTTTTCTTAAAAACAAAAAGAAAGAAGTAACCAAACCCATGGCACCCCTAGTCCATGAACCGGGTACCCCCGGGCCCCTTCTTGATACCGCACCCCGTTCTGACCCTGCCTCGTCTTTGGACCACTCTTCAGACATTCCTCATGCCTCTGTACCTATTGCCGGTGCTGTTTCCTCACCCGCTTCAGGTGCTGAGGCCTCGACTGACTCCTTTGATTTATCGGACCTTCGCTCTCCTCTGACTATGCTTCCGGCCTCTCCCTCTACGGTGGCGGCAATTTTCAAATCGCCGACCCGTTCCACGTCGGACCACTGTGGTCCCATGCCTAAACGCCAACGACAATTACCTGCTGATGATACTTCTCCACCTTTTTCCCTTCTTCTCAGAAACGATCGACACGTCCTTCACTACCTTTCCACGCTCAGTTTCAGACTGAACAGTGGACTAAATTCTTCACTTTAAAGACCACTTCCTCTACTGCCTATCTTTCTGACCAAAAGTATTGGCAAGGCAAACCCCACGCCATGTTGGTAAAGAATTTCTTTTCATGCTCTTAAGAGCGGTACGCGCATCATTACCGTACAGGGAAAGCTTCCCAGGCTCTGAGCTCTCTCGTCTTTCCCATATCGATACTGTTCCTGTCACTCTTGAAAAACATCTTCCCTCAATTCTTGTAGTGGTACCGTCATTCTGCCCCATACCATAGTTCAACGAAATTTCCCCGACATGTGGCACTGACATTCTAGAACAGCTGGAACTCCAAGATCTCCCAATCCTCAAGGTAGACACTTATGTTCTTCCTGCCCGTGGGCGGAGACGATAAACCCCAGCAATGTGGCTCGTTTAACTTTGACAGCCGAGAACTCCCATCCTCAGTTTATATAGCAGGACACGGTTACAAGTTCGAAAGGTGATCCCTACACCACAACAGTGTAGAAATTGCTGGCGATTTGGGGCCCTCCAGCGAAATATTGCAGATCTATTGCCGAATGCCCAGTCTGTGGTCCGATGACCATTCTAATACGTCTTGCAAAACGATCTCCCTCTTGCCTTAACTGTCATGAGGCTCACCCTTCGTACTCTCGCCGTTTTCAGGTCTATTTAAACGAGCGGGAAATCCGTTTCCTCAAAGAGACAGAAGGTCCCCCCCTTATGCCATGGCAGTTTCTCTCTCCGCCTCCAAGGAGACCCCCCACGTGTTTCTTATTCCCGTGTTTCAAAACGTCCCCCCACTTCTGGTATCCCATCTTCTACACCCACCTCTGTGGTTACCTCTCCCATAATCACTCCTGTATCTAAACCTTTTTGCTGTCCCCCGGCTCAGACGTCCCTACTTCAACGCCCCATCTTTAAACTCGCCCTTTTTTGAGTTCTCTCTCACAAGCCTCAGTATCGACGAGACCTCATACGACACCTCCTCCCAATCGTCCCTCTACTTCTCAAAGTCAAAAAAAGGTCCGGTAACACCTCCTACCCCATCTTCCACCTCCTCCATTTTACCCTCCCTGTCTCTGTCCCTATTCTTCCCCTCTCAGTTACAAGTGCAGAGGTTCACCCTCCTCCTCGTAATGTACCTTCCTCCCCTGTTCCCTCCCAAGTTTTTTTCCCTTCTGCCACCTCCCAGGTTCCTGCCTCCTCTGTCCCCTGCCACGCTTCCCAGTTCCCTCCACCCTTTCGCCCCCCCCTACCTTGGTACAGTCCAATACAGTTCCAATCTTTTTTCATCCTCCCCCTACCATTCCCAATATTGTCTCCCATACGACATCTCTGAATTCCGAAACACTTGAAGCAATCTCTGAATATATTGCAGAGACCAAACCATCAATGGACACTGATCCACCTTCCGCTCTTTCCTCTCCTCTGCTCCATCTGCGCACTCCTTTCTTCACAGCGCACCGTTCCTTCGCTGCTTGAACTTTTTTCCACTGCCCCCGCATGTGGACTTTTCAAACCCCTTCTGTCCGTGGGAAAACCTTTACCTGCGGATTTCAATATCTTTATCATTCCCAAAATCATGGCCTATTTACATGGAATTTAACGCCCCGGGGGTTAATCGGGGTGACTTCAGATGTTACTCTCCCATTTGCCCCTGTTGGTGTTTGCTTCGGGAAACCCAAAATTTACACCCCTTTTTTTTTTCTCACATCTCAGGCTATAATTTATTGTTTTCTTCAGACCTTTTCCTGTTTGGGGACCTTTAATAAAAGTGCCCTTCTTCCCCGCACTGATATTCCGTCCCACAGCTTTTTGTTAAATCTTCGCTGCTTACACAGCACCCCGTACCCACTTACATAGGGGTTACCTTGTTCTTTATATCTTCCCTTCTGGGGCATTACTATTCCGGATTTTGCCTTCCTTTTTCGTCTTACCGCCACCGATTCTGTTACTTGGTGTTTTTAATGCCACCTTTCCTTGGGGGGGGTTCACTGTGATTCCCGGGGGAATTCAGTTAAGGCTTTTTTTGCCCCCCACCCCCCCCATGTTTTAAAACGGGTCTCACACCCATTTTGACCCCTCGGACTCATACTCTCTCTTGCATGATCTCTAAATCTGCCTTCCTCCCCGCATTGACTTCATTTGGGTTTGTTTCCCGGATTACATGACAGTGATCATTCCCAAATCATTCTTATTTCCCCCTTATATTCGCCACCTCTTCGCACCCACGCTGGCAGTTTTAAAACGGGCAAATTGGGAAACCCTTTTCTCCACCTAACTGTTTTTAAAAAGGTTTCCCCTTCGTCCCCCATCGATGAGCTTTTAACCCTCTTCTCGTCCCCCGTTTTCACTGCCCGCTTCTCATTTATACCCCAAACTTTTGGGCAGGCATTCTCAGAAATGCGTGCTTGGTGGTTCCCTTGTGCCGTGCAGTCGTTTGAAAAGCGCTGCATGGGGCAGGTCCCGGGACAATAGAACCACAAGCAACCCTTGATTTTAAACAGAAGCGTGCGATTTTCTCGCCGTGCACCGTGAGCTAAACGCACTTGCTGGCAGATTTTGTCTCTAACCACACCTCTGTTCCTCTATAGTCAGCCGGAAAAAAGTACGAAAACTGAGTGGTAAATATTTTCCCCGACCCGGCTCCCGTTCTGCGGGTTGCCGGTGTTTTAAAAGCAAACCCACTAAGTTTCCAATGAAATTGGGAATCATCTGGTCCGTATTTTTCAGGGACTCCATCTAGCCCCTCATTTCTTTCCTCAAAGTTTGCCAGAGAGTTAGCACCCTTGGACTTTTTTCTCTAGAAAGAAAGTATAATTTGCCTTTTACACTTCAAAAACTGGAGGGAACCCCCTTTAGCTTGTCGTCATCGGCAGCCTGGGGCCCCAGACATTTATAACGTATGCACAACATTTACATCAGTCAGCCCTTTCAGTCCATTACGCCTTTACAATCTTTTTTTGGGCACAAGGAGTTCTTCCACAGCTGTGGAAAAACCCCATTTTTCTCCCTTTTTCCCCAAACCCCGGCACACGGGGCATGAAACCCCCCACTATCGTCCCCCTTGCTCTTACCAGTGCAGTTTGCAAAGTAAGGAACGCCTAGTAAATAGACGTTTTTGTGGTTTTAGAGACCAAACAGTCTCTCCCCTCGTCAATATGGCTTTCGTAAAGGGGCGTTCTACCCTAGACCCCTTACACGCTTGGATACGTATGTTCTTTAAAGCCTTTGCAAAAACCACTCAGTTATTGCCATATTTTTTTTACCCTTGAGAAGGGGATATGACACAACTTAGGGATAATTTTTTGCCCAAAAACCCCTCTTAGGCCTTCGGGCAAACTACCACCTTCCTTAAGAACTTTTTAATGACGGATTTTCCTGTTCGGGTTAATAATGTCTCTCCCCGGAAAAAATTTATCCAGCTGAAGGGGTCCCCCCCGGATTTTTTTGGCACAAAACTTTTCTCCTTGCTTTAATGATTTGGGCCCCTAGCTTCCATCAAATATTTGGGATCACTCTTTTTGATGACTTTGTATTGCCTGTGCAGGCGCTGATTGAAACCTTTTTAAACATTTTCTCCCCCAACATGCAGTCGACCGTTTTTAAAATTGGGCCCCCACACGGGGGTTTTTAAATTTTCCAGCACTAAAACCCACCAAATCACTTTCAGAGACCCTCTTTTAAACCCCCCGATAAACCCTTTTGGGTTACCTCTATGGCTCCCGTACCCTGAACGTAAATTATATTTAAAATTTTCCCTTTTTGGCCCTTTTTCTCTTTAAACGTGGGTTATCCTAAAAAACCTCACATTCCCCTCTCTGAAGGCAACTTGCCCCCAGCCGGCTGAACCTTTTTAAAACCCTTTGGGGGCGACGGGGCCCCTTTTCCGAAACTCGTTCTCAGGGTCGACCAAAAAAAAAAAAAAAAAAATTTTTTTCTCTTATAAAAAGATAGAGAATTTTTTCCCCGGGTCTTAAAGACCCCAAAAAATTTGAAATTGATAGAAAACTTAGGGAAAATTATGCTTCTCCCCAAATTTAAAGCGGTCCCCCGGGGGATGTTTACGCATGGGCGCCTCTTAAAGGGGGGCCCCTTTTGGCGTGGGGAAGAGGCTTTTGGTCGGGAAATTTTGACCATCGGTCTTCTTTCCTCAGCCCGAACCTAATTCCCCCCCAATCTCCCCCCCCTATCCCATCCTCCCCCCCCCCCTTTTTTCCCCTTTCCTCCTCCTCCCCCCACTCCCCCCTTTTGGGCCCTTCCCTTTTTTTTTTTTGGGGGATTTCCCCCACGGGCGGGGTATTTTCCCGGGTGGGAAAAGGGACCCCGGGGGTCCATCCCTTTCCGTTGAGGTTTTTTTGGGGGGGGCGTATTTTGCCGTGGAATCTGGATTGCCTAGGGTTTCCCCCAAACCCTCTCCGGTACCCCCGGAGTAGTTTTGGGGGTGTCTTTGGGCACGGGGTAGCTCTGGAAGCCCCCTTTTTCGGTTTCCCCGGGGGTGGGGCTGAAGGGTATGTTTTGGGTGGCGGATATCCGGCCCCCCTTTTTTTTGGTCCACCGAGGTAGCTGGGGCAAGTGGGGTTGTATCCCAGATTGCGGGTTTATGGCAGGGAAGGGAAAGGGTATGGCAGGGGTTCCATGCTGCATCTGCGCTATAGCGGTGTCGAGTCCTCTTGGGGCGGAGGGGTTTTTGGGCCCCCTTTTCACCCCTCCAAAGGAAACTATCCCCCCGGGTTTCCCCCCTTTTTTTTTTTCCTTTTTTTTTATTTTTATTTTCTTTTCTTCTTTTTTTTTTTTTCTTAAAAAAAAAAAAGAAAGAAAAAACCTAACCATGGCAGCCCTAGTCCATGAACCGGGTTTCCCCCCCGGGCCCCCTTTCCTTGATACCGAAACCCCTTTTTGCCCCCGCCCGTCTTTGGCCCATTTTCAGACAATTCCTCATGCCTCTGTCCCTTTTTTTCCCGGTGCTGTTTCCTCCCCCGCTTAGGTACTGGCCTCGACTGACCCCTTGGGTTTTATCAGCCCTTCGCTCCCCTTGACTATGTTTCCCGGGCCTCTCCCCTACGGTGCGGCAATTTTAAAATCCCCCCGACCCTTTCCCAGGTCGGCCCAAAATCTGGCCCCCACCCCAAACTCAACGACTTTTAACCTGCTGATGATACTTCTCCACCTTCCCCTTCTCTTTCTTCTCAAAACGATCGACACGTCCTTAAACTCCCTTTTTCCACCTATTTTCAGATTGAACAGTAAAACTAAATTCTTCACTTTACGACCAATTTCCCTCTACGCCTATTTTTTTGGGCCATGGGTTTTGGCAAGGCATTTCCTACCCCAATTTTGGAAAGAAAATTTTTTTTAAAATGCTCTTAAGAGCGGAAACGGCCCCCCCCCCCCCCCCCCCCCCCCTTTCCCGTACAGAATGCAACCCAGGCTCGTGACCCTTCTCTCGTTTTAAAACCCAAATAAAGATAGGGTTCCTTCCCCCTTTTGAAAAACATCTTTCCCCTCAATTCTTGTAGTTTACCGTTTTTCTCCCCCATACCTTTATTTTCCAAAAAAATTTTCCCAGACTGTGGCACCGAATTTTAGCAGCGGGAAACTCCAATTTTCCCAACCCTAAAGGGTTTAGAAAATTTAAACTTTTCTTCCTGCCCGTGGGGGGAGCCCGTTTCCCTAGCAAGTGGCTCGTTTAACTTTTGACAGCCGAGAACTCCCTTTCCTCCGTTTATATACCCGGACATCGGTTTACAAGTTCGAAAGGTGATCCCTAAAACCACAACAGGGGAAAAAATTGCTGGGTTTTGGGCCATCCACCCAAAAATATTTGGGCAGATCTATTCCCGAATGCCCACCCTGTGGTCCCGAGGGACCATTCTAATACTTTCTTGAAATCGACTCCCTCTTCCCTTTAAAACTGTCATGAGGCTAAACCCTTCTTTCCTCGCCGTTGTAAGGTCTATTTAAACGAGGGGGGAAATCCTTTTACCTAAAAAGAGACAAAAGGGTTTCCCCCTTATGCCATGGCAGTTTTCATCTCCGCCCCCAAAGGGAGACTCCCACGTGTTTCTTATTCCCGTGTTTAAAAACTTTCCCCCCATTCTGGACCCCCATCTTCAAACACCCACCTCTGGGGTTTTTCCCTTTCTCCCAAAAACACTCCTGTACCCTAATCCTTTTGCTGTCCTCGGTTTCAGAACGCCCCCTCCCTTAAACGCCTCATCAAATCTCGCTTTTTCCCGAGTTCCCCCCTTAAACAAGCCTCATTTATCGACGAGACCTCGTAGACCCCCTTTTCCCCAATCGCCCCCTCAAACCCCCCAAAAAGTAAAAAAAAAGGCCCGGGTAACACCCCCCCCTCCCCATTTTCCACCCCCTCATTTACCCTCCCTGCTCGTCCCTAGTTTTTCCCCCTCCCCCCGGGCCCTCTTTACAAGTGCAAAAGGTTCCCCCCCTCCTCGTAATGAAACCTTCCTCCCCTTTTTCCCCCCCCAAGTTTCTTCCCTTTCTGCCACCTCCCATTTTCCTGTCTTTTCTGCCCCCCTGCCACGCTTCCCCAGTTCCCTCCCCCTTTTTTCCCCCCCCCCTACCTTGGTACAGCCCCCAATACAGTTCCAATCTTTACTACCCCCCCCTTCCCCTTCCCAATTTTGGGTCTCCCATACGACTTTCCCCTGAATTCCAAAAACACTTGAAGAAAACCCCTAAAATTATTGCGAGCCCAAAACCCATCATGGACACTGATCCCCTTTCCCCGCTCTTCCCTCTCCTCTGCTCCATCTGCGCAACTCCTTTCTTCACAGGGGCACCTTTCCTTCGCTGCTTGAAAAATTTTCCACTGCCCCCCGCATGTGGTTTTTTCTCCCCTTTAGTCCGTGGGAACCCTTCCCTGGGGATTTCAAGTATTTTTAAATTCCCAAATTTCATGGGCCTTTTTACAGTGGAATTCCGGGGGCCCTCGGGGGTTAATGGGGGTGGCTTCAATTTTTCTCTCCCATTTTTCCCCCCAGTTGGTTTTTTGCTTACGGGAACCAAAATTACACCTGCTTTTTTCTCCCCCTTTTCAGGTTTATAATTTTTTGATTCTTCAGACCTTTTCCTGTTTGGGACCTTTAATGAAAGTCCCCTTCCTCCGCACTGATATTCCTTTCCCAAATCGCTATTTGTTCATACTTCGCTGCATTACACAGCGGGCCCGTATCCACTTACATAGGTTGGGATAAAGCTCTGTTCTTTTTTACTCTCTCCTTTTTCGGGCATTATCTTTTTTCGGATTTTTTTCCTTCCCCTTTTTTCGTCCCTTACGCCACCGTTCTTTACTTGGTTTATTTTAAAAGCCCCCCATTTCCCCCTGGGAGGGTTCCCCACTGCATTCCCTTTGGGAAATTTAGTTAGAGGCTTTTCTTTAAACCCCCCCCTCCAAGTTTTAAATACAGGTACTCACACCCCTTTTTATCCTCGGCCAAAACTCTCCTTTTCATCGATCTCTCAGTTTGCTCTTTCCCCCGCCGCAAATTTAAATTTTTTGGTCTGTTCTCCCCGGGGCTTACAAAGACATGACATTTCCCAATCATTTTTACTTCCCCTTCATATTCGCCACCTCTTGCACCCCCCCTGGCCCTTTAATCGGGCAAAATTTGGGAAACCCTTTAAAATCAAACCCGACTGTTTTTAAAAGAGGTTTCCTTTTTCGTCCCCATGATGACTTTTACCCCTTTTTTTCGTCCTCCCTTTTCACCCAGCTTCTCAAATTTTATACCCCCAAAATTTTGAGCAGGCCCTTCTCAAAAAGCGGGGCCTTTGGGGGTCCCTGTTGGGCTGTGCAAATACGTTTTTAAACCGCTGCAAGGGGCGGGAGGTAAAAATAGAAAACCCCAGAGCCCACTCCCCTTTATTTTAAACAGAAGCGTGGGGAAACGCTCGCCGTGTCATCCTTGACCCAAAAAGCACTTGCTTTGGGGAAAATTATGTCTTTCCCCCATCACCTCTGCTTCCTCTATGAAATGCAGTTTTGGGAAAAAAGTAACCCAAAATGAGTGGGGAAAAAATTCTCCTGACCCGGCCCTGTTCTGCGGGTTGCCGGTGTTTATATAGCAAAAACCCCCTAGGGTGTTTCCAAAGAAATTGGGGAATCATCCCGGGCCGTATTTTTCGGGGGTCCCTATGCCCCTCATTTTTTTCCTCAAAGTTCCCCCGCCCCCCGAGTTAGCACCCCTTTGGGCTTTTCTTTTTCTCAGAGAAAACAGTATAAAAGTGCCCCCTTTTTCACTTCAAGAATGGGGGGCAAAAACCTCAGCTTGTCGTTTAAACGGGAGGGGGCCCCAAAGGAAAATTCATATTCGTATGCTACAACATTTACATCAGTCAGCCCTTGGGGTCCTATTACACCTTTACAATCTTATTTGGGCCAAGGAGTTCTTCCACACTGTGGGAAAACCCCCCATTGTTCCCCCCTTTCCGCAAACCAGGCACACGGGCATGAAAACCCCCCAAAATCGTCCCATTGCCCCTTTCCAGTGCAGTTTGCAAAAATAATTTGGGAAATTTTAGTAAATAGACGTTTATGTGGTATTTAGAAACAAAACCCGTCCCCTTTCCCCTCCCCTCAAATGGCTTTCGTAAGGGGCGTTCTACCATAGACCCCCTTTCTTCCTTTGGGTAAGTATGTTCGGAATGCCTTTGCGAATAAAAACCCCTCAGTTTTTGCCATATTTTTTTTACCCGAGAAGGGGATATGACACAACTTTTTTGGGATAATAATTTTTGCCCCAACCCACTCCTTAGGCCCTTCGAGGCCAAACTACCATCCCTTTCCCTTAAGAACTTTTTTTAAATGACAGGGTTTCCCCTGTTTTGGGTTTAAAAATGTCCCCCCCCGGACTTTGGGCAAGCTGAAGGTGTCCCCCAGGGATGTGTTTTGACACAACATTTTTTTCCTTGCAAAAAAATGATTTGGCCCCTAGTCTTTCCCTTTAAAATTTTTGGTCACACTCTATGTTTTATGGGCTTTGCTATTGCCCGTGCAGGGGTGACTGCACCTCCTTTCAGTTTCTCTCCACATTTCAAATCCCACCGTGTTTTCCCAAATTTGGGGGACCACACATGGGTTTAAAAATTTTTCCCGCACAAAAACCCACCAAATCACTTTTTACTAGACGCTCTGTCCCTCTCTGAACATCCTTTGTACCTCTATGGCCAAGTATCCCGAACGGGTACAGTTTAAGTTTCTGGGGCCCCCTCTTTGATGAGGGTTTTCCCCGGAAACCTCACCCTTACCCCTCTGAAGGCCCAAATTGTCACAGCCGACTGAACCTTCTTAAAACCCTTGCTCATCTTTTGTGGGGAGCTGATGTCGAACCCTCCTTCAACCCACATTTTCCCCCTTATTTTTAACGAAACTTGATTAGGTTTACCCGATCTATTCAGCGGATCTTCCTGCTACCCCTCTGCCTTAAAACCCCCTTCATCACCAAGGATTACGGGTTTTTGGGCCTTTGGGGTTTTTCGTCCCTTTCCCCCGTCGAAAACCCCCTATGGGAGAAAACAAAGTTCCATCCTTATCCCCATCCCCCGTAAAGGGCCCCTTTCCCCGCCCCTACTAAGTACCCCTCCCCATGATCTCCGCAATCCTTTCCCTTTATAGAATGGTTTACTGAAAATTAGTAGACATTCTTTATTTTTTTCGCCGCCCCTGCTTACTCCCTCCCTTCTCCCCTTCGGGCCCTTTAATTTGCTCTTGTCTTCTCTTCAACTACCACCTTTCTAAGTAAAAGTAGGGATCTCACTTTTTTTCCCACCCCCCCCCGGGGTTTTCCCCCTGTTCGAGTCTGTTCTTTCTCCCTCCCCTTTCTCGAAAGCCCCAATGTCTACGGTCGCCCCCCTTCCCCGGGTCCTTTTTTTCTTGAACCACTTTTTACTCTCCCCACATGCCTTGCTGTGGGACCCCAGATGGGTCTAAACTTCTGACGGCGTAGGATTCGCTGCAAGGGTTTTCCCGGGCAGCGCGTACAAGGGAAAATTTTCTATCTTTAGCCCATTTTTTTTCTGCTGAATTATATGCCCTCCCCTTTCAGCACTTATCCTTTTTTAGCATCCCCATCCCGTGTATCATTTGTGGTTGTTCAGACTCCCTTAGTGCTTTACAGGGTATAAAAAAATTTGATCACCCCAACCCCCTTTGTCCCTCCCCTATCCAACTTTGGCTACGCCCCCTTTTTTACTAAGCAAAAAAGATATTGGGTTTTTTTTTTGGGTCCCGGTCATTTGAAAGTACAGGGAAAAGAACAGGCAGACACGCTGCCGGGTCAGCAAACATGGGCCTACCAGTTTTTTAAAAGAGGTATTCCCCGAAGGACTATTTTTCTGAATATCTTCCCCCCTTTACAAACCCCTTGGCAAAAACGTTGGTCTACTATGCCCCGTCAACAAACTTTAGGGCTATTAAACCGAGTATAGGTTTTCTGGCCGTCTTCTTTTCACCATGTCCCAGGTTGGGAGGGTACTCTTTTCCCGTCCCTTTTCCCTTTGGCCCCCTACTCGTCTTACTCCCTGGATATTTACAGAGGGGTCTTGCTCCTCTCTTGAGGGAAATTTCCAAGCTCCATTTTTCAAGGGCAGCCACATTTTGTTGGACTGCCCACTTTAAACAACGACCGCAGAAAATTTTTCCTTGTCGGCGTCTTCGCCCCGCTGCTCTCCCCTTTACCCTTTCCCCTTTTCGCTGAGGACCCCCCCCTTTCATCCGGGCTCTCTTTTTGACTTTTTTACAAAGACTACTTACTTCACCAAAATTTTTGTACTTTTCCGCCCTTTCTACTTGTACTCTTGCCCACCCCCCAAACCCCCTACTATCCCCCCCCGCGTTTTCTGTAACCTGCTGAACATCCCCCCCCCCCTCCTGCCATCCAATTCCCTTGCTTCCTTCCCTACCCTGCAGCGCTGTATAGCCCTTGTGGCTTAGCGCTTCTTTTTGATTATAATAATAATAATACGCATCGGCGATTTTGCCCACTTTGAGCCCCATTTTCGGCCAATTTCACTGTACTAGTCGACAAAAAACATGAATATTTCGATAGAACTCCATTTTTTCTATCGAATGGGTGCAAGAAACCACTCATTTATGAAATTCTACTATCCAGTACAGTGGTCAGAATTTAGCAATTTTGCCAATTTCACACAAATTTCAAAAGATGCCAATTTCCGAATAGGGTCCAGAATAAACAAGAAAGACATTCCTGGCACTAAAATGACATTTCCTCAGTCATTAGTCCATGTCTCAAGGCCCCTCTAATCTTTTGCTTTCCACTTTGAATTTTTATTTTCACAAAAAATATAAGATTACTGTTATGCAGACTACTGCATTAGTGTAAAAAATGGTATAAATATTATTGGTGCACTTGTAAAAGAATATTAGACTCACCAGTTGACGTGTATTGCACGCTTGGCACGATTTGTTTTACTTTTGAAGTTTGGTAAAATCAAAAAATTTCTGCTACTTTGAGCTCAATTTCAAGGCCACCTTTCTTTGTAAAACCAGTCAAAATCATCTCAATTTCTGTAATATGTCTTCCATTCTATAAAATGAGACCAAGAAAACTAGAATACAACAAAAAATTTACCAATACGAAAATACACTGCAAAGTCGCTGATTTATTAAAAAAAAATGGTCAAAGTTTTTTTTTTCTCATTATGCACTGTGTGCTGCAGGATTTTTTTTAGACTGTGCACACTGACCACATAGACCCATTCTTTCATATGAAGGCCTACCAGCTTTCTCCCACTAGATTTGAGGCCGCTAGAATTTATGAGTACTAGTACGTCAAAAAACCCTACGCGTAAGACGTACTAGTACAACGAAAACCCTCAAAGGGTTAAAACCCTTGCTCATCTTTCGTGGGGAGCTGATCGTCGAACCCTCCTTCGCCTACATTCCACCCTTATTTTATCGAAACTTGATTATGGTGACCAGATCTATTCAGCGGCATCTCCTGCTACCTCTCTAGCCTTAACCCCATTCATCACCAAGGATTACGTTTATGCCTTGGTGCTTTCCGCTCTTCCCCTGTCGAGAGCCTCTATGCAGAAGCGAACGTTCCATCCTTATCCGATCGCCGTGATGCCCATTGCCTGCGCTACTATGTACGCTCTCATGATCTCCGCAATCCTTCCATTTATAGAATGGTCACTGATATTAGTAGACATTCTTTATTTGTTCGACGCCCCTGTTTACTCCGTCCCTTCTCTCTTCGCCTTCATTCGCTCTTGTCTTCTCTTCAACTACCACCTTCCTATGTACATGTAGCATCTCACTTTTCCCTACCCCCCTGGGAAGTTCCAGCTGTTCGAGTCTGTTCTTTCTCCCTCCCTTGCTCGAAAGCCCAACTGTCTACGGTCGCTTCCCGCTCTCTTTTTCTTGACCACTTTCACTCTCATTCTCATGCCATTGCTGTGTACACAGATGGCTCTAAGTCTTCTGACGGCGTAGGATTCGCAGCAGTGTTTCCGGACAGCGTCGTACAAGGGCATTTACTATCTTCGGCTAGTATTTTTACTGCTGAATTATATGCCATCCTTACAGCACTTATCCGTATTGCATCTATGCCTGTGTCATCTTTTGTGGTTGTCTCAGACTCCCTTAGTGCTTTACAGGCTATACAAAAATTTGATACACTTCACCCCTTAGTCCTCCGTATCCAACTTTGGCTACGCCGCATCTTACCAAGCATAAAGATATTTTTTTTTTGTTGGGTCCCTGGTCATGTTGACGTACAGGGCAATGAACAGGCAGACACTGCTGCGCGGTCAGCAGTACATGACCTACCAGTTTCTTATAGAGGTATTCCATTTACAGACTATTTTGCTGCAATATCTTCCCACCTTCACACCCGTTGTGCAACAACGTTGGTCTACTATGCTCGGCAACAAACTTCAGTCTATTAAACCGAGTATAGGTCACTGGCCGTCTTCTTATCACCAATGTCGAGGTTGGGAGACTACTCTCTCCCGTCTTCGCATTGGCCATACTCGTCTTACTCATGGATATCTCATGGAGAGGCGTCTTGCTCCTCTCTGTGAGAATTGCCAAGCTCCATTATCAGTCAGCCACATTCTGTTGGACTGCCCACTTTATCAACGAGCACGCAGAATTTACCTCTGTCGTCGTCTTCGCTCCGCTGCTCTCTCTTTACCTTCCCTTCTCGCTGATGGACCCACCTTTCATCCGTACTCTCTCATTGACTTTTTGACAATGACTGACTTACTTCACAAATTCTGATACCTTCAGCCCTTTCTACTTCAATCTCTTGCTACCCTCTACCCCCGTACTATCCCCTGGCCTGCTGTTTTCTGTAACCTGCTGATCATCCCCCCTCCCTTCTGCCATCCAATTCCCTTGCTTCCTTCCCTACCCTGCAGCGCTGTATAGCCCTTGTGGCTTAGCGCTTCTTTTTGATTATAATAATAATAATAATATTTCCTACTTTGACACCACCCACCCCCAGAATGTGGAGTTTGGCCATGAAAGCTAAGATTCTTTTTTAAATACAATACTATAATTCAGCAAAAGTTTTGTATTTTTACATTAGGTCATTTTATTTGTCTTGAATTTATGGTGCCATTAGGTATTGGTGCCCTAGGTGATTGCCAATTCTACCTAATGGCTATATATCCCATAAGCCTAGCTCCTACCACAGTGTACGTGAAAGGAATAGTAAAGAGTGCAACATAAGTTTCTGTTGCAGTCAAATATCAGTATTAAAGATATGAAGCCTAACAGAAGAAGCGTCCACAAGTTAGTTATTGCATGGACACTAATATCCTAATTTCTTCACAAAAAATGGCAAATTGGCATCTACACAACTCAAAACTGATTTGAACCTTCCACAAAGTAAGTTACACCAGCTTAGAGTTTAAAGACAATAAGAAGTATTCTCTGGTTATTTCATAAAGACCAATATCCCAGTATACAGAAATATTCACTTATGCTGGAAGCTGCTCAGAAGTTGCATTTTTAAGTTATCTACATTGGAAATTTGTATCCATTTAGATGAACTATTTACAAATTGTCACATGAAAATCAGTATAGTGTTTCAGTTTCACCTCTAGGGTGTCTGTTACAGTCTGGTACGTTCAAGTGATGAGTCACCGTCTCCAGATTTGCCACCAATGGCAAATTAAGGACTAAACATGAGAGCATGGTTCTGTCTACTGGATGTGTACTGTATAAAAATTTTCCTTCCTCATGGTTATGACTACCCTCTCAGCGTTGGATGACCATGGTTTCCAAATGTAAATCCCTCACTACCACCTTGATTAACCACATATTTTTAACACTTGTGGGTGAGAACAGTGATTCCAATGTGGGGCTCCATGAGTTTGAGATAAGTTTGAGTGATGGGAATGGCCATAATAGCACTTCAAACCAGCCAACCCATAGTTCAGAACAACGTTGCCACAGGGATGAACAAATTCTATCTTTTCTGTAGTCTGGTAATCACATTTGCTCCCTAGTACTAATTTCTCCTACTGAAAAGATGATAAAAGCTCAGAGCAGATGTTGTGTGTGTGTGTGCTCACACCATGACAAGACCTCCACAGCACAAAGATATAAGATGTGTGTGTAAGTCTTGTGACACATCATTGTGTCTAATATCTTGTTTTATGGAGTTTCACACAATGCTACAATTCTTACAACATCTACAATGATTATACATAGCATATAATATGTTAGAAACAGCCAAAAATTGAAGCAGACAAATATGAGTTTAGTGCCTTTATATATTAAATTGTTTTGTAATTTTGTGCAGCAAAATTTGAGTACCAAAACAGGTAATAACAACCATTGCCCACATAAAACTATTTTCTGGTGTTTATAATTAAAAAGAAACCAGAAAATTATAAAAAAATTAGAAGTAAATATTGCAGTTATGAAGTAGCACCCACTGTTGCCATCAAGTGCTTCAACTTGGCACCAGAGTAATTCTGTAAGTTAAAAAAAAGATGAAAAAAATAAAGATTTATTATTACAATTTTGGCTTGCTAAGTACAAAGAAAGCCACTATCATGCCGGGGCATTTCGGGCAGACTATTCTTAGTACAAAATAACTCCTTAAAACTAGACAAGATAATAGTGATTAACTTCATTAAAATCTTATTTAACCTTAATACTAATGTGAGGTAGTCAAGGTGACGGTTTATAAGAATAATAATTTTGAAGTTCCTCTTAATAAAAACAATATTACAATTAATGGTTCAAGTAGTAATATTTCATGGATTGGCAGATGTTTAAAAGACTAGAGGTCACATAATATAACTAATTAGAAGTTGTTTTGGTTGATTTGGTTAGTATTAAGAGATAAGATGATTTTTTAGCAAAGTCCTAAATTTATAAGTAGTCAGGGGATTGTTTACCATTTCCGGTAGTGAGTTCCAAATCTTCGGGACCTTTATGTGCATTGCGTTTTTGCATAGTGTGAGACTGACATGAGGGATGTTGAAGAGTGCCTTATGCCTTGTATTGTGACTGTGTTCTGTTGTAACTATCAATGAGAAGTTTAAATGGAGGGTTTATAGTGGAGTTTAATGTCTTGTATATGTAGTAGGCACAATAATATGAGTGTATGTCTCGTATATTTAGCAAGTTCAGGCTTTCGAAAAGTGGTGGGGTGTGCTGTCTAGCACAGGAGCTGGTAATCATCTGCACAGCAGCTTTTTGTTGGGTTATTAAAGGTTTAAGGTGGGTGGCTGTGGTTGATCCCCAGACACAAATACCATAGGTGAGGTAAGGATATATTAAAGAATGGTATAGGGTAAGGAGTGTCGTTTGTGGTACGTAGTATCATATCTTGGAAAGGATGCCTACTGATCTGGAAATTTTCTTGGATATATGTTGGATGTGGGAATGAAATTTAAGATTACAGTCAAGGAGAAGATCTAGATGGATGGATTTTATTCACTTATATCTTATTACCTATAGAAAAATATACTTTTTTTTTTTTTTTTTTTTTTTTTTTTTTTTTTTTTTTTTTTTTTTTTTTTAAAGTCGGGACACTGAAGGGTTTAATATCAGGGCCTTAGACAGTTCAAGGGTTTAATACAAGGGCTTCCCCACTGCCATGCATGACAACTGAAATGCCTACAGTTGCTTTTCACTACCTTTTTCTCAACCACTTCTGGTCTCATTCTCATGCCATTTCAGTGTATACTGATGGTTCTAAATCTTGTGACAGTGTCAGGTTTGCAGCAATTTTCCCAGACAGCATAGTGCAAGGGAATTTATTAGACTGCTAGCATTTTTACAGCTGAACTGTATGCAGTTATTCATATTGCATCTATGCCTACCTCAACGTTTGTAGTGGTCTCAGACTCCTTTAGTGCTTTGCAAACTGTTAAGAAATTTGATTTGCCTCATCTCCTAGTTCTTTGTATACAACTTCGCTTGCACTGCATTTCTAGCAAAACCAAAGAAATCATTTTCTGCTGGGCAATGAGCAGGCAGGCTGCTATGCAGTTTGGGGTACATGATCTCCCAATTTCATATAGAGGTATTACATACTCATGCTATTTTGTTGTAATCTCTAGCAACCTTCGCAACCATTGGCAACACCATTGATCCAATATGACTCGTAGCAAATTATATTCCATCAAGCTAAGTTTAAGTTTTTTGCTTTCTTATTATCGATGCTGAGGTTGGGAGGCTACACTCTCCCATCTTCGTATTGGGCACCCCCATCTTATTCATGGGTATCTCATGGAGAGGTGCACTGTTCCACTCTGAGAATTGTCAGGTTCCAGTTTCAGTTTGCCATATTCTGTTGGACTGTATTGTCTTTCAATGAGCACACAGAATTTACCTCCACCACCTTCATTGCTCTAACACCCTTACTTTATCTTCCCTTCTTGCTGATGGCTTCACCTTAAACTTAGATTCCCTCTTTTGACTTTTTGACAGCAACCAGTTTATTACAGAAACTTTGGTAATATTTCCTTTAGCACTCCTTGCAGTCCTTTCTAACTCTACATCTGTTATCCTCTCCACCCCTGGCACTCTGCTCCAAGCAAAACCCCTTGCCCTGCAGTGCTGTATGACCCTAGTGGGTTTAGCATTTTAGTTTTAATTTTAATAAAAATAATGAGATGGTGGCCAGAAGCTAAGACTCTATCCATGAAACTACATATAGTTATGAATCGTGGGAAAGGGGAAAAAAAGACCACAGATGAAGAACAGGCTCCAGGACTAAATGCGGGAAAAATCTCACTCAAGAGGATATTACCTGAGGTTCACATCAACCAAATAACTGCTGTATCAAACATTCATCTGGCAAATCAAAGATTAGCTTTCAGAAATTTAAGCAAGGAATCATACATGACACTGTATAGCCATAATTATGTCTGGTCCATATTGGAGTATGCAGCACCAATATGGAACTAGCACCTTATTAAACATGTCAAAAAACTGGGAAAATGCAGAGATTTGCACCTCCGACCAGTGGTCATGCCCTATGAGGAGTGATTAAGGGAGCTAAAACCTAATGACACCAGAATAAAGGACTAGAAGTGATGTGATAACGTACAATATACCGAGAGGAATTGATAGAGAGGATGATTAGGTTGGCGAAAGGTGGGAAGGCGGTAAGTGGAAGTTGAAAACAGATGATTTATGGGGATATTAGAAACTATTTCTTCAGTCTTGGAATAGTCAGGAAGTAAAAAGCCCTTGACACTGGAGTGGTAGAGGCAGGACCTTATGTATGCTGGGAGGCAGAAAGATGACATAAAGCTACTGAGAACATTGAGGAGCATACAGGAAAGACTAAAAATGGATGTGGACAAGCTGAAGGATTAGTCTGACAAGTGGCTATTACAATTTAACATTAGCAAATGCAAAGTTGACAGTTGGAGGACAAATACGACTAGAAACAGTACAGGTTTGGGAGGGAACAAAGGCTGTAAACCTTTCCTCAAGGGAGGTTCTCAGTAGTGGCTAGTGAAGTGGGTGGGCCAAAACTAAGGATCAACTGCAACACATATACATACAAAGTTTATTCCTATAAGGGATTACAATGCGGGGTTTACAGATTTGGTTGCGCTGAAATAGCCCTTGTGGCTTAGCGCTTTCTTTTGATTATAATAATAATACAGATTTTGGTTATTGTGTGGTTTACATGTAATAAAATACTAATTACAGGGGGGGCCCACTAGAACACCTAGTATGGCTAGGTGGAGCAAACACTCAGGGGTTTTTGTGCTTACTTTTGATAATACAGAAGCTAAACCTGAGTATATGGATTATTTATGCATGTGCACATGCTCAAACACCTCAGGGGAGGTCCTTGGATAAAACCCAAATTCTCCCATTTACCAGGCGTTGTGCAACCCCTACGGGTTCAGCACACCCAAAATAAATATACTTCTTTCTTTCAACACACCGGCCCGTATCCCACCGAGGCGGGGTGGCCCAAAAGGAAAAACGAAGTTTCTCCTTTTAGTATTATATACAGGAGAAGGGGTTTACTAGCCCCTGCTCCGGCATTTTAATCACCTTCTATAACACACATGGCTTAGGGAGGAAGAATTCTGTTCCACTTCTCCATGGGAGGTAAGAGAAAATAAACAAGAACAAGAACTAGAAAGAAAATAGAAGAACCCCAGAGGGGTGTGTATATATATGCTTGTACATGTATGTGTAGTTGACATAAGTGTAAGTAGAAGTAGCAAGACATACCTGAAATCTTGCATGTTTATGAGACAAAAATGGACACCAGCAATCCTACCATCATGCAAAGCAATTACAGGCTTTCTTTTTACACTCACTGGCAGGACGGTAGTACCTCCCTGGGTGGTTGCTGTCTACCAACCTATACCATCAATACTAAATATACATGATTAATAAAAGTTTTGTGAATGTAAACAACTCAAGAGAAGAAGTGGAATCGGTTTTTCCCTGTCCCTGGAGGTTTTCCCCGGGGTTTTAACATCCCTTGGCCCTGTCCGGGCCCCGGCCTCGGGGTTTAAATCAGGGCCTGATAAACCCGGGGTTTTGTTACTGTTTAGCTGCACGAAAACCAACATACCCCCAACACAACTCAATTGATCAGGTGCCTGCTCAGCCCCCGCCCTTAAAAAAGCCAGGTGTCTCTTAGTAATCCCCTTATGTTGCTGGGGGCAAAAAGGGGGGGAAAAAGTACGAAAAACAATTGAGGGCTTACCGGGAAAAGGGACTAAAAATGGATTTTGGACAAGCTAAAGGGATTAGTTGCAAATGGCTTTTAAAAATTTTTAACATTACCCCAAATGAAAAGTTGACAGGGGAGAAGGAAAAATACGAAGAAACAGTACGGGTTTTGGGGGGGGAAACAAAGGCGAAAACCCTTTCCTAAAGGGAGGTTCCTTGTACTGGTAAAGGGGCCCCCTTAAATATGGGGGAAATTTGGTATCTGCGCCCCATTTCCCCTTTTTTAAAGCCTGAATGCCTTCCATTCCCCTACCCCACGGGGGCGTATAATCCCTAGGGGTTTAGGGGCCCCCCTGAAAAAATGTAAACCCCCCTGAAAGAGGCCTCGAGATGGCATTTTTCCGGCTTTCCCCCTAAGACGCACAGCAGCAAAAGCCTGGCAGCAAAAATGAAAAGACGAAAATTTAAAAAGGAAATTTTTTGGGAAAACCTTTTATTAACGAGGAGGCTTTTCTTTCCCCCAAAAACACAGAGTATGTAAATTTCATCTTGGGGGAATTTTGCAGCCCCAGTAGGGAAAACCCGTATGTTTAAGAGAAATGTAAAGAAAGGGGAAAATTTGCAATGGAAAAATTTTTTTTTTTTCCGAGAGCTATGGGGAAAGGAGCAAACGCTCGGGGGTTTATTTGCTTGCTTTTGATCATACAGGAGCAAAACCGACGCCCATTGAAAAAAGGGGAAGACCGGGGGTTTACAAAATTTGACAAAAAAAATTTTTAGGGGAAAATAAACGGGGAGGGGAAAGTCACGGAATCCTGGAAATCCTTTTTAAAGGGCTTCAAAATAATCAAGGGGGCCCTAATGAACCTAAAAAAACAAAGGGTGCGAGACGGGATAAATTTAACACTGTTGTATGCCCCTTTTGGGGTTTAGTTTTTTAGATAATTTTAAACTAAAAAAAAAGGGTTTAAAAGAACCAGTAGGGGCCCAAACAAAAAGGGGGCAGGGTCAGGAGCTGAGACTAAACCCCTGCAACTAAAGAAAAAGTAAGAAAGGGTTTATTCAGGATACACAAATCAGTTACTTAGAATTATCATACATAGCACATATGTTTTAAGAAAAACCTAGGAAAACCCCAAAAAAATCAGACAGAGTGACTTTTTTCCTTTGGGGCCCTTTTCCCTTATTATTAAAATAAAAAGGGTTTAAAAATATTTTCTTATTATTCTATAATAAAGATAACATCTTTTTAAATCAAAAACAAAAAAGGGGACTATCTACTCCCCAAAGGGTCTTTAAAGGCCCCAATTTTTAAAATTTCCGAGGGTCATTTCTAGAATATGGTAAAATTTACCCGTATTTAGCAAAAAAAATAGAAAACATTCCCCCCCCCTTTCTGTACTACTTCATCGGGACCCCCTTTTTTGGGCACCTTCTTAAAAGGGTTTCCCTGCTATGACTGGCTTTTTTTTTTTTTGGGGGGGGGCCCCCCCCAAAAATGGCGGGTTTTAGGACATTCCCTTTAAAAATTTTAAAGAAAATTTTGGTTCCCTTTTGGTCCCCAAATACGGGAAAGGGGTTTTAAAAGGGCCCAAGGTAAGAAACCCACTATAAAATTTTTTAAGAAACTTTGGGGAACCTTTAAAAACCCTTTCCCCCATCAGGGGGTTTAAAAAAAATTTATTTTTAGGGGAGAGTAAAACTGTGACCCGGGGTTTTGGGGGGTCTGGCTTAAGAAGGGAGGCCAAAATTTTTAAAAAGGCCATGGCCTTTTGCGGGAGGCCTTATAAACATCTGGCCAGTGGGCGGGGTTTTGGCGTTGAAACTTTTGTGCCTCCCAGTTTTTGGGGTTTGGGTTTCCTTTTAAAAGGCGTACCAATGTTTTTAGAAAATTTGATTTTTTCCCGGTTGCTTTTCCCCCAAATATTTCGGGACGCCCGGGATAAGTGACCCCTTTGGGAATTTGGGGTTGGGGGGTTCGGTGGGGCAAGGGGTTTTTTTGGTCTTTATGTTATAAAAGCCCCGGGAGTTTGGAACAGGGCCACCTTATCTTTCTTTTTAGGGGGAAACCCGGGGGCTTTTTGGGGGAACTGTCCCGGCTCAATTTCGGGGAAAAACCCGACGGGGTTGTTTTAGACCCCTTCTTTTAGAAAAAATTGTGGGGCAAGGTTTCAAAAAGGTGGGGGCTTTTAGGGGGTTTTTGGTGGAAAAGGTTGATTTTAAATTTTTTTCATTAAAAAAAGGGGTTTGCCCGGGGAGGAAAATTCGGGAAAAATTTCCCCACTTTTGGGATTTAAAAAGGAAACTTTTTGGGGGGGTTTTCCCAAGGGGCGGTTTGTTGAGAAGGGCCCTTTAAATTTGAAACCCCCTGGGAAAAGAAAAAAATTAACTAAGACTTGAAAGGGGGGGGGGGTTTGGGGAATGGGGGGTGCAATTTTCTCTGAAAAAAGGGGTTTTCCAAAAAGGGGTTTCAAGAAAACCCAATGAGGGGCCCCCTTCCAAAAAGGCGGGTTTTGTCTTGGGTTGAATTAAAATTTAAAAATAAACCCCGTTTTGGGTTTTTAAATTTTGAAGGGGAAGGGGGGTTTTTTTCACTGGGGGGGAGAATTTGACAGGTAGAAAAAAAAGGGTTTGCCATCAAAAAGCCAAGTTTTTTTTTTGTTCAAATAAAATTTTTGGGGAAAGGCCCTGGTTTGGGGAGGGTTAAAAAACCTATATTCCCAACGTTTTTAAGGAAAATTTGGGGAAGGGGGGGCTAATTTTTGGGGCCCCCAAATTTTCCCCCAAAAGGGGTTGAAGGGCCGAGGGGGACCCGGGGGGCCCCCTTGGACCAAAAAAGGGCTTTTTTTGGAACTTTAAACCTTTAAACTTTAAGAAGTTTTTTCCCTTTTTTCCACAAGATGTGAATTTTAAAGGGGAAAGGGGGCCCCGGGTTTTAAGTACCTTTGTTCAGGCGGGGTTAATTTGGGGCACTTTAGAAGAGGGGGGAAAAAAAAAGGGCTTTAAAAAAATTGGGTTGGAAACGGGGGGGAAGGGTCCCGGTTTTTGAGGTGGGGGCCGCGGTAGTGCCCGGGGGCGGGGGGGGGGGTGGGGGGGTTGGGGGGGCCTCCTACCCAAAGGGTTGGGTGTGGGCCTAAGGGGGGGCCGGTTTTTTGTGTTTGGGGTGGGGGGATAAAGGGGGGTTTTTCTTAAAACCTTAAACTTTAAAAAAAATTTTTCCTTTTTCGGGGGGAATTTTGGAAGTTTAGGATTTTTTTTTTGGGAAATTTATTTTGAAAAACCCTGAAAACCGACCCCCCGGGCGGTTAATGGTTGGCCCGGGGGAAAAATTTAAGTTTTATTTGGGGGAAAATTTTGGATAAACCCCACACCCCCCCCACAAACGATATCCTCTTTTGGGCCAATTTTGGTCCTTAAGTTTTTTTCGGGGAAACCGGGCGAACCAAACCTCAAAAAGGAAAAACCTTGGAAAAACCCCTTTAAATTTCGGAGGTCCAAATTGGTTTTTGGGTTTCCATTACCAAGCTTTATGGGGTTAAATGCCCGGGGAAAAATTTGGCCTGGTAAAGGGCCCGGGTCCCCCCCCCCCGGTTTAAAGTTTTATAGGAAGTAAGTTATTTTGATTTCTGGGCCCCAAATTTCGCCCATTTGCTGGGGGAGAAGGTCTTGTTTTTTTCGTGATAGTTTTCAATTTCTTTTGGATTTTTGGCAGGGGTTAACTTGGCTGAGTATATATTTGCAGCCCCTTCTGTAGGAGTAGTAAGTGAAGCACAAATTTTGAGGGGCACGAAATAAAGGCCCCTTTCTGAGCATGTCCCCAGTTTATCAGAGTTTTCCAAAGGGTAGGCTAAACAGCAGGGGGAAAAAGGGGTTTGTCAGATGTGGTCAGTTGTCGGGAGTGGCCCTGGACCCTAGGGGCCTATCACTTCGGCATAAAGGGATTTGCACCACCAGACTACCCGGGCCCACCTTGCCAAATACCTTTTCAGCGCTTTTTGGGCACTACCCGTAAAGCCCACCTCAAACATTTCCAGGTGCCCTTTCTCCCAAATTTTTCCAACCTGAATGTCAAAAAAAAGCGGGCTTCCTTCGATGTCACAGCCCCTTTTTAACCAACGTTCCTACTGACGCGCAATCAACATTTGAGAAAAGGGGGCCACTAAAAAACCACGACCTCCTTTCTCTTTCTAATTTATCAACCCTAGGGGGCCCGTGTTTTAAATTTCAACTTTTTTCAAGTATCAGGAAAAACTGTTTTAAAAACAATGTTTTGGGAGGGAAAAAAGGGGGCAGCCCGCTCAGTGCGGTTGCTTCCCAAACCCTTTCATGGAAAATTTGGGAAAGAAAAGAAAAAATTCAGCCCCCCTCTTTCCCAACCCCGTTACCTGGCTAAGATACGTTAAAGGATAATTGGTTTTTTATCCGAGACTCTAAATACCCAGGCCCAGTTTAAAACTTGAACCCTCGAAAATGAGGGCAAACCCCTTTTCCCTTTCGACGTTCTACTGTGCAGATTCCCCCACATGACAAACTTTCTTCAAAGTGTACAGAAAACCTCCCAACAAGGCATCTTAACATTTTTTATTCACCCCAAGACACCCGCATAAGAGGGGAAGCCCTCTTTGGTTTTTCTTTTTGGAGCTTTTCCCCGACCCCACCCCTTTGTTTTCTGGAAGAAAGAATGCACTTACATAACACCCTTTACACGTTTCAGTTCCCATCTTTTTTCACCCGGGAGATTGCAGACTAAAGGGCAAAACTACCCCACAACAAACCCCCCAGGGAACACCCCCCAAAACAGTTCATAGTCTCCCTGTGGCGATGTTGCCCGAATACCCCGGGGCATTTCTATGAGAAACCCATAAACGTTTCCCCCCAAAAAAAACATCATCTATCAAAACCTCATACGAAACGAAAGGCCCCTGTAGTGATACTGGTCCTTTTGGGAGCAGCAGGAAAATACTGCACCACCTCTAGGGGCCCTTAAAAAAACCCAACCCGTTTGGTGTGGGGCCCAAGGCCCCAAAAACATGGTGTGTAAATTCCCCTCCTACTTACCCATTTAAAAAGGGGATGAGATTACAGGGTGGTTTAAATATGTGGCCTGTATTTTATAACTTTTTCTTGCCCATATGAAAGGCCATCCCCCCTCCCTGTAAAAGGGGAAAACCAAACAGTTACAGATACAAAATCCCGGGAAAAAAAACCCCCCCCCCATTTAACCAAAAATTACCACCAGTCGAAAAAAATTCTTCTTTGAAAATTTACGGGTTTCAAAAAGCCAGCAACAAAAAACAAAATACCTTTCTTTCCGGGACTGCTTGCAGAGGCAAAGGAAAATTTTTCGGGGCCCTTTCACGAGACCCCAAAAAAGGTCATTTTGGGAAATGAAATATGGCCCCCCGGTTACCCCCTATACAGATGTGACGAGTGAACGGGCCAAAAAGGGGGGGGGGTTGGGCCCCTGTACAGGCAGAGTCACTTGTTTGCACGAACTTTTTAATTTCCCTAAAATGACGTATTGGAATTTTTTACCCAGAAAAGGCGAAAACCCAAAAACCTAGTCATTGTGGTAGTTTTACAAGCCCCCGGGAAATGCAACATCCCGCAATTCCGGGAACAGCTTTTAAAAAATTTGGGCCCACTTTTCGGGAAAAAATCCCCAGCTCCTGCACCCAACTTTGCTCCGGGGGGAAATTTCAATTAAGGCACCCTAAAATGGGGAATATAGCAAATAATATTTTGCAGTAATAACACCGGGAAAGGCACTCTGAGAAACCCCACACTCACACGAGCTTTTAAATCTCTGCAAAAAATTTCCCTTTTTAAACCAGCAAATAATAGACCCTACTAGACTGGAGAATACACTAGACCTCATTTCATAAAAATAAATGATCTGTAAAAAATTACCCATACCCAAAAAAAATATTCGATCACAACAAAATTGGGGTTTCAGACATTTTTGCGAGGACCCCAAAACCGAAAAAATGGACTAGTCACAGGGGGGGGGCTTCAAAAATTTTAAATTCAAAAACCCAAAAACAAAAAGGGGGACCAAGTAAACCAAGCCCTTTAACCCGATTAAGCGGGGAAAGTTTATACAAAGCAACCCCCCCCCCCCCCCCCCCCAAACTTTGCCTAAAAAGGAAAAATCGGGGGGCACCCGATGATCAAAAAGGCCCTTATTCCTCTAGAAAAAGGGGGGAGTAGATGAAAAATTTAGAAAGAGACAGGGCTCCCTTTACAGGCAAAGGGAAAAAGAATAACAGAGCAGCAAAAAAGGGAAAATTATCTGAAAGCGGGGGAGCCACTGGTCAGAGAAAAGCAAGCATTAAAATTTAAAAAGCTAAAAGAATCCTTTAGGAGTCGGGAATCGGGGGGAAAAAACAAAAAAGCTAAAAATGAAAGAAAAAAACCCCAAAAGTTTTCTTCCCCTATGCCAAATCAAAATCGAGAACAACCCCCAGTATTGGGCCCCTTTTTAAAAAAGATGGGTCCTAAAAAGGGTACAGAAAGGGAAAGGTGAGCACCCCAAGCCCCAATATGATCAGTTTTTCCCAACCCGCAAACCCAGCCTGGGGTTTCAAAGATCAAAATGAATTTTTTTGGGGAGAGCCACAAAATTTTTAAACCAAAACCCATCCATGTTATCCTACCCCAAATGACTTCGAACAGGCGTTAAATGAATGCCCATGCATTTTTGCCCCGGGCCCAGACTCAGGGAACTCTGTTTTCATCAAGAAGCAAGAACCCCCTTTTCCCCGACCCTTTTTCCAAAACCCTGGGAGGGGAGCTTTGGCCAGGGGGGTTCGTCCCTCATTACAAAAAACCCAACAGAAAAAAAGCCCCCGCCAAAAAAGGGGGCCGAAAGAAACCCGGGAAAAGAACAAACAGGACCAATAGCACTAACACCCCCTGTATGATCCCGGCCTGTGGGGAGCAGAGCAGGTTTAATACTGCCCCACCTCGGGGGCCCCTTTAAAACAACAACAACAGTTTGGTGTGGGGTCATGGGCACCAACACAGGGTTTGTGGATTCTCCCCTTTACTTTACCATTTATAAAGCGATGAGTTTGAAATGGTGAGTTTAAATATTGGCCGTATTATAACTTTTCTCTTGACATATGAAAAGACATCACCATCCCGGGAGAACCCCAATTTTTAAGATGTACTAGTCATTATTTTTTGGGTTGTTGCAAAAAGTACTATGAAGTTTCTATTTTTCAATAAACCCTAGAGAAAAACCTGGGTTTCTATCACAAAAAAACCCCATATCATAAAAATCTTTGAAAGGGCCCTAAGAAGCAAATACCCCCCATCTAAAAACCCCATCGGGTTACAAAAACCCGGGCCCCAACAGGGGGTTTAGAACAGGTCGCTCCTGTCTGTCTCAAATACTGGATCACTACGACAAAGGGCCCAAATGCATTTTTAAAAAAACAAAAAGAAAGCAGATGTAAAATTTTACAACTTTTCAAAAGCCTTCCCACAGGGTTTACCCTGGGTAATAGCGCACAAAAAGCGCGCTAAAGGGGAAAAACAGGAAAAATCGGTTTGAAAAAACTCTATAAAATTTTCCTAACAGAACACAGGGGTTGCGTCAACAGAGTAAAGTCCGAGGCAGCTTTCGGTGAAAAGCTCTGTTTCCCCAAGGCCCTACTAAATTTCCCATCTTGTTCCTCCTCCCCATATCCACATAGACAAGGATGTCGCCACAGCAACCCTGTCCCTTTCCCTTTGGGGGATACAACCCCAAACTGCAATTTACAGTGTTTTTCCATTGCAGACACGCAAAGGGTCCAGGCGGGGCATCAACCAAATCTTTCAGGTTCCCCCGCTTTTGGTTTCCCCTGAGAAACAATTCCCAGAATGGGAAAAGAGGAAAAAAACCCCATGTCAAAAAACCCTGGGCCCGAAATAACAAAAAAACCCCTCAAAAAATGGGGGGGGTTTTTGTCGAGGACTCCCCCCAAAACCCCCAAGTTTAACCACCCGGGGGAAATTATAATGCCTTTAAAAAGGGGGGAAAAAACACCTTCGGCCCCACGAAAATTCGACCAAAAAACCCCAAGGCCCAAAATTTGGGGGTGAAAATGTCCCCCGGGCTTTCAAAGGGCCATAACAGTAAAAAAATTTCCCCGGGGGCGCTAGGAAAAATGACCCTGGAAAACGGGGGAAAAAAATTTTTTTAAACCGGGGAAAAACCCCCGAGGGAAATTTCCGGAACTTTTTCCCCCTTTTTGGCAAAAATTGGGGACTTAACCCAAAACCCCCAAAAAAAGCGGGTGAAATTGCCGAAAGAAAAATAATGTACCCCCGACTTTCAAAGGCCCCCGCCCCCTAAGGGATTTAAAAACCCCAATTAACTGGGACGCCCTAAATCCTTTCCCCCGGAAACAGCCGGGGGTGGGTTTCTTTTTTTCACCGGACAAACCTGGGGATAGGGGACCCCAACCCGGCACAGGAAAAATCATTATAGGGCAAAAAAACTTGGAGACATGTTCCCCCTAAACCAGGGGTTAAGGGCCGTTTTTTAAAACCAACAATTTAATTGGGCCCAAAAATTTTCCCGGGGGAACCCTGGGGGTTGACCCCGGGGCTTAAGGGGGTACAACACCAAAACCCAAGGGGGGGGGCGTTTTCTAAACCCTTTTAAGGGCTTAAGGGGGCTGGGGGAAAAAAACCCAAAACTTTATTTTTAAAACCGGGGGTTTTTTCTTTCCCAAAGGAATTGGGAAGGGGGGCGGTTTTAAAAGGGGCTTTTCCGGGAAAACTTTCTGGGGACCCTGTTTCCAAAAGGGGGTTCCCAAAAAATTAAAACTAAGTCTGCTCATCAATTTTTTGTCACCCAAAATATATGAGGGTATTTCGAAATGTAATACCCACGAAGTGCTATCAAAACCCTTTAAGGGCTCAGTATATTAAACGTTTCAAATGAAATCTTTGCAAAGCTATCGCCTTTCAACTCGCCCCCAAACAATTGAGGGGTCCTTAAAAGGGAAACTTTCCAAAACTGAAAATTTTAGGTAAGGACTGTCACTTCCAAGCTTTTCAGTGCTCGTAAATTTTGAAAAGGGCCCCTCAGGGATCTTTTTCCGTGGCCTGCAACACCCCAAAAATAAGGCGCGTTTATTGGAGAATAAAAAACCCCGACTTAGGGGGCTGCCTTTTACCCGGCAAAAGCTCTAAATTAGCCCCGAAGAATTCTGAAGAATTCGTACCATCAGCCCTTTTCGAGTGGTAAGGCTGCAATTCCTGACCCAAAAATCTTTCAATGAAGTTCCCGTGGAAAACCCGCCTCAGTGACAGCAGCAGCAGGGGACGGTGTGTTTCCCTTTTTTTTTTTTTCAAGACATTCCCCGTCCAAAGGTCCGCCGTGAAGGGAATTGGGGTAAATGTTCACAAAAAATCACTTTTTCTAAAGTAGTCGTGGGTAAAGCATCAAAAAAGACTAGGGGGCCGCCCCCCCACATTCCAGGGTCAGCGACTCTGCAAAAAAGTGACTTCTGCCGGGAAATCCAAATTCACTTCAAAGGGAGTTGGGGAAAGTAAATTTTCAAAGAAACAGAAGTAGATGGTCTTAAATTTTATGGCAAACTCAGAGAGTTTTTCAACCTTGACTTAGTTTTTAAAAGGCTTCCTTTACCCTACATATCATGGTCCGTTTCCATGGGCACAACCTCTCTCTCTATTTAGACCTTTGGGGGGTTTTTAAGGTAAATCTCAGGTTAATGGAAAGGGTTATCAAGATGCCCTTTGCTATTTTTTGCCACAAAGGGGCTCTGAGGGTTTTCCTTGGTCAGGACTTCAGAAGCCATGGGAGTGGGCACCTTAAATATGGAGGTTTAACTGCCTCCCTTGTTGTCTGTGGATTTTGCACTTTTTTGGGAGACCCCCCAAAGCTGGTTTTCAAATCTTTTCCCCGGATTTTCCCCTAATCCGCTAAGTCACGCCCCCTTAAATTTTTTGAGGGTCGGTGTTCCTTGAGAAAGAAATCAGGGCGCTGAAGGGGGGGTATTATAGAACCGAGGATTCCCCCTTGGGGGGCACAGGTTTTTTGTTGTTTTAAAAATGGTTAAAAGGAAAACCCCGGGGATGGGTTTTCGATTACTCTGAAAACAAACAACAAAATTTTCCCCTTCTTTTATGGGTACCCCCTACCCCGAAATTTACGATACAGTGAACAAAATTGCCCCATTACCCACGTGTTAGCACAATTGATCTGCGAAATGCCTTCACAAGTCCCAAAAAAGGAATGAAGAAAAAACCATAAAACAGCGTTTTCCCGGCTAGTGATGGCCTGTTTTCAGTTTAAACCAAACCCCCTTTTTGGGGTCACCAATGGGAGCCCGCTTCCAACGAATTATGGATTCACTCATTTAGGAAAAAGCAAATCAGGGAACCACGCGTAAATTTTGATAATGTTACCATTTGTTGGGAAGACCCAGGGGAAACCTGATGCCAACCCTTTATCCCTTTTTGGAAGCCGCCCAAAAAGAAAAATTCATTCCCTGAGGAAAAAATGCACTTTTTCAAAAAAAAAAGGGTTAGCTCCTTTGGGTTTTGAAAAAGGGAAGGGGGTTCAAAATTCCCAGACCCTGAACACACGACCCTCTCCCGGGGAATTCCAATGCCTCAAAACCAAAAAATACTCCGAAGAAAATCTTGGTCTCTTTTCTTTTTTCCACAATGGATCTACAACAAATTTAAGTAAAGTCCGCCCATTGATGCTACCCCATTTCCCGTGACAAAGGGGAAACAGAAACCGTTTCCATACTCCTTTAAAAAGGACCTTGGGAAAATCAGTAGTTTTAAACCCTTTATAGTCCCCCCCATTCGAAGTGGAAAACCGGGTGCGGGCTGACCCTTGCCATTGCTGCAGTCTTATCCCCAGGGAGGCGACCAGTAGCCCTTTTTTTCGGAAAAACTTTTCAAGGATCAAAAAAATGTTATCCCGCTGTAGAAAAGGAAACCCAGGGCCCTCATAAAAAGCCCGTTTTGCCACTGGGGGCCTTATTTAAAAGGTTTGACATTTTTCCCCCAAAAAAGGACTGGGCCAACGGTCCGTGATGTATTGTTCGACAAGAGGCACAAAAATTTGGGTAAAAAATGAAAAAGATATTAGCTGGAAGGGTGGAACTATCGGTTATGACTTTGATATTCTTGTACCCACCCGGGGCAAGAAAAACATCTTTACCGATTTTTTTCTCTAGGTCCCACTGTGGGCACATGTTTTGGGGGTTTTCAATTTACTCTCAAACTCTCCACAAGGTTTTTTGCACCCCGGGGTTCAACGCCCCGTACCAAATTTTTTTTCAAATCAAAGAAAATGCCCTTCCCCCGGGAAAAGTGCGAAAGTGAACAAGCAAGCAAATATTGGGGAGAGTGCAAGCCAAAATTTTTTTTTATCGCCAGAGGGAAAACTCGTCTCATAAAATCCAAACCCGCCCTTTTGAAAAAATTGAATTAGATTTTTTAAAAGGGCCTCTACCCAAACACAAAAACAGAATAGGGTATTTCCCTTAAAAATAGTAATGAAAATTCAAGGTTTTCCCCATTTTATTCCCCCGTGCAAAAATTGGGTGCTTAAAATGTTTTAGTTGTCCCTTTTTCCCGTTTTTTCCTATTTTTGGGATGCCAGCTTATTCCCTTCAAAAAGGGGGTCCTCGTTTATGATAACGAAATTTTAAGGAGTTTTGGGTAGCAAAGGTATTTTCCTGCAGCAGGGGAAAAAACAAGCTTTCAACCCTCAAGGCAATGGTCAAATGGGCGGTTCAAAAGGTACTTATGGAAAGGGAGTTACAATGACATTAAAGTCGCGCCAAATTTCCTGTTCAACACTTTCAAACTGTTACCCGTGCTCTTCACCTATTAATCACTGCTGTGCCCAGCCCACTAAGCCAAAAACCCCATGAAAGACCCCCTCAACTATTTACGTCGTTCCTTACGGGAGCCTCCGTGCCCCCCGGTTAAAGTCCCTCCTGGCCCGTTCTCCGGGGAAAATCAACCCTAGGGTGAAAAAAACGGATCCTTTAGTGGAAAAGGGAGAGCTCCTGCAAAATAATCCACCCTTCCCCCCACATTCGCTACCAAAAATGGTGAAGAGACTACAGTTTCTCAAGACATTTAGCCCCCGGGTTTAAAAACCCCCAATAGTGTGGAATTCAAAATACCCCAATAGATGTGAAAGGGTTTCTTCGTTTTCCCCCCTGGAAACCCCCCTTTAGACTACCCTATGGAAATAAAAGGATTCTGCTCCAGCAGTTAAACAAAACCCCCCTGGAAAAAATCGAACCTGGGGGAAGAGGGTCAAGGGAAAGAAGGTCGGGACGTGTACGTCCGCCCAAACAGTTTGGGAGATTACTGGGCTTATAAATTTGAAGGGGGGGATTGTAGTTTTACTGGTCCTGTGGGGAGCCCGCACAGGATAAATGCCCCACCCCTTTGGGGCCCTTAACAACAAAAACAGTTTTTGGGGTGTGCAAGGGGGGCCAACACATGGTGTGTGATTCTTCCCCACTTTTCCAAATTTAAAAAGCGATGCAGTTACATGGTTAGTTTTAAAAAATGTGGCCGTAGTTATAAAATTTTCTCTTGGGCAATTTCAAGACAACACCATCCCCGTAGAACCATTATTAGTGTTTCTAGTCATTTTAAAATTTTTTTGTTGCAGAAGTAAAATGAAATTCATGTTTTATTTAAAACCCAGAGATAAGGGCCCGTGTTTCTATCACAACAGCCCCACACCTCTAACCCTTTTCCCGCAGGCGTCAAAACTATCCCCTGTGGGTTCGTCCCAAAAATTGTAGGGGAGACAGGCAAAAAGAGCTTGCAGTCCGCCCGAAAGGCAAACGAAATGCCCCTAACAGGACGAAAGTTAAAGGGCCCCCTGTGTCCTCCACAGGACCCCCGGGGGATTTGATGAACTGGGAAAGAGGGAAAAACTCGTTTCACCCAACCAGACCTCAGGGCGCGACGGGGCCCAGAAACCCACTAATCGCCCCTCCCCGACACTATAGAGCCCCAACACTGGGAAAATACAAATTTCAAAAACATTGGCCCTAAAATTACTTAAGGGAGCACCAAACCCCAAAACACAGGAGGGCAATGATTTCATCGTCTACCATCCTCTATGGCAAAGGGTTTTTTTGAAAAAAAGGACCTGCCTCGCATGGGCCAGTAGCCTTCTACAGTGTTCCTCCATTCTTATGTTCTTATGACATTCCTCAGGTCACGTGCGTCACATCTCACTCTCCGCCTATATATATATTGTCTTTCTACCTCTGTATGTTAGAAGTGATCAAGGTCCCAGGACCGAAACGTTTTCTAATAAATATGTTATAGTGTTTGCTTACGTGTCTTTCTAAACCAACAATAAAAGGTGTTTGAAGCCTGTCCAATGACTGTGGGTACTACAAAGTTGTGCTCTCTCCCCCTAGTACTATGATTGCTTTGGTTCCCAACCTTGACAAAATTGACAGCAAGATATTCTGGACACTGTTTGTGAGCAATTTTATAAACATGATTTAGCTTCAGTTGTTTTACTCTGTCTTCAACATTCAGCATATCCAACTGCTGTAATTCATCCTGGCCTACATGTTCTCTTTGTCCCAGCCCCAGGATGAATCTTACGATTTTGTTCTGGGTGATTTGCAGTCTATCTTTCAGTTTTTTTCAAGGCAGAGTACCATGAAGAGCAAGCGTAATCCATATGGCATTGTATAAGGGCTAGACATAGGGTCCTGCAAGCCTCAGTAGGTAGACACTGTGCTTGTCTATACAGGAACTCAAGTCTGGCATTCGCTTTCTTTACTACACTGTTCCCTATCAATTCTCCTGACATGCATGGGTCAAAGGGGATTCCCAAATATTTTACTGATGAAACCAAAGTGATGGGCTCCCCATTACATTGAACATTAAAATTATTTACCCTTCTCAGTTTATGTTTCGTGCCAAAGAGAATGGCTTCAGTTTTCCCTAGGTGTAATGATAGTTTGTTGTCTACTAACCATTTGCTGCAGGACTCCAGTTCTAGTGTCAAAACATTAGCAATATCTTGTGGGTCTTTACCTGACACTAACAGAGCACTGTCATCTGCATACAGTAGGAGTACACGTGTGTGCATGCACGGATATCAGGAAGTATTTCTTGTCTACAGGTGGACGGAAAGTGGAATGACCTTGACGAAGTGGTGGAGGTAGACTCCATACATAGTTTTTAGGAATAGGTACGATACACCCCACAAGGCTAGGTGAGAGTGAACCTGACAAGCGGCAAGTTGAAAGGCAGGACCAGGGGTTAAGACCCGACTCTGCCACTACATATAAGTGAGTACACGCACATACACAAGCGGTGGAGCCAGGAGCTGTGAATCAACCCCTGCAGCTGCATACAGGTGAGTACACACACACACACCAAGAATATGGAGAAAATGCAAAGGTTTGCAACAAGACTAGTCCCCAAGCTAAGTGGTATGTCCGACGAGGAGAAGTTAACGGAAGTAGACCTAACGACACTGGAGGACAGTAGGGATAGGGGGCACATGATAATGACATAAAATATTGAGAAGAATTGACATGGTGGAGGACAGGATGCTTCAGAGATGGGACACAGTAACAAAGGGTCACAACTGAAGTTGAAAACTCGGATGAGTCACAGGGATGTGAGGCAGCATTTCTTCAGTCACAAAGCTGACAGGAAGTGGAACAATCTAGAGAGTGATGTAGTGGAGGCAGGATCCATACATAGCTTTAATTAAGAGATACGATAAAGCTCATGGACAGGGAGAGAGTGGACCTAGTAGCGACCAGCGGAGCCAGGAGCTGTGAATCGACCATAGCAACCATAAATAGGTGAGCACACATGCGCAGACACACACACACACACTCAGTCAGTAATTTATATAAATAAATTACCAGAAGGAATAAAAAAATATATGTGAATATAGTTTCAAATGATGGAAAAATCTTATGTAAAATTGATAAAAATAACTGAATACTGACAAGAGGATCTGGATACATGGCAATCAGTGCAGCATCCCCCTCAGTGAAAAGCAGGGACACTATGAATATACTAAGAGACAACACAGTAAGTGTCAGGGGCCCAAGACTGTACAACTGACTCCCAGCATACATTAGAGAGATTGCCAGTAGACTCCTGGCTGTCTTCAAGAAGGCATTGGACAGGCACCTAAAGTCAGTGCCTGACCAGCCAGGCTGTAGTTCGTACATCAGTGTGCGCGTGCCCAACAGTAACAACCTGGTTGATCTGACCCTGATCCACGAGGCCTAGTCACAGACCGAGCCACAGAGACGTTGACCCTTGAAACCCTCTCCAGGTATACTCCAGGTAATAGATGCATGATGTAATTTAATGTAGATAAATGCCATGTAATGGAAATGGGAGAAAGAATAGACCCCTGGCTGTCTTCAAGTAGGTACTGGACAGGCACCTAAAGTCAGTGCCCGACCAGTCGGGCTGTGATTCGTACGTCAGGTTGCGTGTGGCCAACAGCAACAGCCTGGTTGATCAGGCCCTGATCTACTATGAGACCTGATCACAGACCCCGG
>NC_069476.1:8998477-9036637 GCF_026875155.1 Cherax quadricarinatus | reverse complement strand
AAAAACCCCAAAGCACTCCGGGAAACCGGAGAGGGATCGGGACATCCCCAGGCGATCCAGATTCCACGGCAAACTACGCCACCGCTAAAAACCCTCAACGGAATGGATGGCCCCCGGTACCCTTTTTCCTCCACCTAGGAACTAGCGCGCCTTTTGGGAGAAATCCCAAAGGACAAAAAAGGAAGGGCAAAAGGGAGGGGTGGGAGGGGGAGGAGGAAAGGAAAAAGGGGAGGATGGGATAGGGCAGGGGAGATTGGGGGGTAATTAGGTTCGGTCTGAGGAAGAAGACCGATAGGTCTAATTCCTGAGACCAAGAGCCTCTTCACCACGCCAAGGAGCCCCCCTTGAAGAGGTAGGAAATATTAATATTAGGTCAAATGTAGGACAACTGGGGATGGAGGAAATGTGAGTTTGGGGAGGACAAGCACATGGTTATGACCTCTGATGGCCCAGCAATTTAACCAGGGACATACATTTTCTTTATTGGAGTTCACCGATTCGAACCCAGGACATTAATGCGTAATTTTTTTCATAGTTAAATTTCTTTGTATTTTATCAGGGTATAAAGTAGAATGTAATCTGGTAATTGTGTGAAGTAGAGAATGTAGGCTGGACAGATGATACCAGTCACATCAAAGCAGGTTAGGAAAACTTCATCCAAGGACTGGACTTGTTCTCCATTTCCTAAGATGGTCATTTAGCTCCCCAAGGGCTATATGACCCCTGCAGGTTTAGAGTTTCCCCTAAATATAATAACAACAAACAGGTATGTACATTATATAAAAATGTTGGGCAAATTTATCTGTACTATTGTCTATTCACCTAAGGTTTAAGTAAATCTTTATTAGGTTTAAATTATATTACTGGAAATAAACATATTAAACCTAAACAATACCACATGAGTCCATTATGTTTATAGTAAAGTTTGTAATACTCTTGTATGCCACTGCAAGACCAATCAACTTCTTAAAATTGGTTATTATAGTAATAAAATTAAGCGTGAAACCTGTTTAAAGGATCACAGTGATGAATCATGAGAGGGCTATGCACAAAAAATCCATAAAATTGCAAACAAACAAGTTATTTATATACTTTTTTTTAATTTTTGTAACCATGGCCTTAATTGTTACTGTACATATATAAATATAATCTCCATGGAGAAATGGAAAAGAATTCCTTCTTCCATTAGCCATGGGGTGTCATAAGGGGGGCAACTAAAATCCTGGGAGCAAGAGGCTAGTAACCCCTTTCCCTGTCTATATTACTAAATTTAAAAGGAGAAAAATTTTTTTTTTCTTTTGGGCCACCCTGGCTCAGTGGGATTATGGCTGATTTTTTTGAAAAAGAAAAGAAAAACTTTCATTTTTTTTTATAGGTCACCCTGCTAATGGGAGATGAGTGATGCTTTTAAAAAAAAAACCCCAGAAATTGGATTTCAGACTGGATTTAAGGAGAAAATGGGGGGAAGTAAAAATGTTTTCCCAATTTTTTAGGGGGAAAACAGTCTGAAAATGGGGTCTATGAAAGAAAAAAAGGGTAAAACCACATTTACAAAATGAGGGGGAAAGAATGGTATTTGGTTTTAAAGGGCATCTATAAAAAACAAATTTATTTAGGGGGGCCCCAAAAGAGGAAAAAACCAAAAAAGGGGTTTTCCCAACGGGTTTTTTGGGCCCAAAGGGGAAGGAAAGGGGGGTTTTTAAAATCCCTCAGCAAAGGGAGGGGGAAAACTGTAACCCAAGTAAAAATTCCCTTATTTTTTTAAACAGCATGTGGGGGTGTGAACTTTTAATAAAAGGAAATTTTCAAAAGGGTAGAAATTAAAATTTTGGGTAGGGGAGGTCAACAAGGGTTTTTAAATTATAAAGGCTGGGGGAGGAAAATTTTTGAGGCATTTTGGGACATTTTAGAAAAGGTACATGAAAAAGGGTGGGTGTTAAGTCCTGGGGGGAAAAGGGAAAGGGAAAGGGAAAGGGAAAAAGGAAAGGGGAAAGGAAAGGGAAAGGGAAAGGGAAAAGGAAAGGGAAAGGGAAAGGGGAAAGGAAGGAAAAAAAAAGGGAAAGGGAAAGGGAAAGGGAAAAGGAAAAGGACGGGTGGGGTTATCCCGGGCAAAAAGTGGGGAGGGGGCCAAAGGATCCCAACATGCAAGCAGGTATGGTGTTGTAAAACGGGGAGTGTAAAATTTAATTCAATACATTTACTCATTTACTTAATTTCCTAAAAATTAAATATATTCACAACTCACTAAACAAAGGAGGGAAAAATATATTTTAAATTTGTGGGGTACTGTATAGTAATTTTTTTTGGGCCTAGAAAAAACTCCCTCACTTAATAGGGTTTAGTGTAAAACATGTTACCCGGGCCCTTTTAAATGAAATTTTAAAAAGTAAAAAAAAGGTAAAATTCACTGTACAGCAGCGGGAAAAAACCCTTTCCTGCTGTAAAAGCCGGGCCCCTTTCCCTTTTTAAGAAATAAAAAAAAATAATGGGGGGGGCCGGGTTCATGGAGGGGGGCCCCGGGGGGGCGTTGATCCCCGAAAAAACCTCCGGGAACCTCCAGGAAAAAGGTTTAAAAGACCCGTGCCCCTAGGGGGGGGGGGGCAAGGGCCTGCACTAAGGACATTGGGGATTTTTGAAAAGCCCACGGGGTAATCTGACTGTAATGTCAGCATCCCTTCTGGTTAAAAGAGTTTTGAATGTACTTGGAAAAATGTTTTTCCCTTTTCCTTTCTAGGTACCTGTCTTGGTTGGAAAAAGGTTTTTGATGAAAAAAAAAAAAAATGTATACATTTGGGCCGTTTTGTTTGTTTTTGTCACTAAAAAATTTTCTTCCTAAAAAAATTGTGGTGTTAGTTTTTTACCCATTTAACATTACTTTCCAAAACCAATCTCTTTTTTCCCAATTTTCCTTTTGTTTGGGTCTGAACTTTTTTTCCCAAAGGTTTTTTTAATTTGGGAAAAAGGTTTCCCTTTTTCGTTTTTGGGAAAGGAAGGGCCCCTGTGGGAATTTTTTTTTATAAAAAAAAGATTTTCTGCCCTGTTCAAATTCCCTTCCCTTGATCAAATAAATTTTGATAAGTTTTTTTTTTGGGGGCTTCCCCAAATATCTGTAAAGGAAAATAAAAAAATCAAACTTTTCACTTTTAATATTATTTTTCCTAAAAATTCATATCAATTTTCACGGGTCAAACCCCTTGAAATAAAGTGCTCACAGGGGGCCAAAAAAAAAAAAAAAAAAAATTTCCCTTCCTAAAAAGGCAGAAAATTTAAATTTTCCCCTTAAAAAGTAATAAACCCCCAAAAATACGAAATTTGTTGGAAAATTTCCCAAAAATGCACGGGCCACAAAATATACGGGTTTGGGCAAAAAATTATGTTTGGGTGTTTTTTGTTTTTATTTTTGAGCCCCCCGTTTAAGAAAATTTCCCCACTGCCAATCCCCCCCCAAATTCTTAGCTATTTTAAATATTCCCCTTTCCCCCTCCATTATGCCCAATTTAAGCAAAAGGGAACACTCCCCTTAAATCAAACCCAAAAACGCCTTAGAAGTGAAACAAAAAGTCAGTAATTTCCCCCAAATTTTTACACAATTAACAAATTAAAAATTTTAAAAAAACAAGTCCAAAAAAGACACTATAGACATTCCAGGCAAATTTTTAAACAACATTTTTCCCCTGTTTTATTAATCACATCCTCAGGCCTCTCCCCATTTTTACAAATTGGCCCCCCATTTTTAATTCATCCCCAAAAAATTTAAAAAAATTCACCTTATTTTCCCCTTTGGGGAATAAAATAAACCAGGAAAGCTTGTCCAAAGGTTTTTCGCATCCCCCTAATTGAATTTATACCTAGTAAAAGCCCCCCAAAATAAAAACCGAAAGGGTGTCGGGAAGCCTTACCTACTTTTTCAAAATTTGTAAAAAATTTAATAATTTTCCAAATAAATTTGAGCCCAATTTTTAAACTACTTAGTCCCCGAAACCATCCAAGATCAAACTCCTTTTCAGTAGTGTTAAACTGCATTCAAAATTTTTGGGTACCAAGAAATTAATAAAAACCCTAAAATAACCATTTCCCAAAAAAAACAAATTTTAAGGGGCACTATTTTTAAAAATAAAAACAAGGGCAGAGTTTTTCTTTTCTTTCCATCATACCATGAGGGGCCCAAAATTTTTCCAAAAATTTTGCCCCTTTACCATACAGATCTATTCTCTTTAAAGTCAGGCCCCAAAAATTTTCCCCCTCACAGCTTTTTTTCCAAGGGGGGCCGAGATCTCAAACGTAATCCCACCCACAAGCCCAGTAAAAATTAACACAAATAATGAAACCTGTCCAGGAGGAATCTACTATGAAAAATAATGAAGCTTTAAACCCTTTAGGGCTCTTAAAACTCAAGGGGTCCTCAAGGTTTTTTAAAGCAAACATGTAATATCCAAATTGGGTGGTTGAAAAAGGGGCCCCCCCCTAACAGTTTCCCGGGTTCAGGGGCCCCCAAAAAAAGTAAGGGTTCCCGCCCCTCCAAACCCGCCATTTTAAAATTTCCCAACACAAGGGAAAAAATTTTTCCCCACAAATGCAAATTTTAAAATTTCCCCCCCAAAATTTTTCTCAAAAATTTACTGATTCTTTTTCAGAAAAAGCAAAAACCTTTTGCACACTGGGTTCACCTACCCCCTTTGTGCCTTTATATTTTTTTGCTCAAAAGTATTAATTACCTTCAAGGGGAAAAAAGCTAAAACCATGGGTTTGTAAAAGTGCCTGGGGGAAAAAAAAAAGGCAAAAAAGGTTTTTTATTCCCCAAGGGAAAAGGAAAAAGGGGAGTTTTAAATTCTCTGGGTCAAAGTAGACTACCAGATGTTAGATATTTTTTATTTAACCCCCTAAATTCCCCTCAACTCCCAAAAAATGGGCCCGGGAGGATTAAAAAGATACCCGTAAAAACAATCAGGTGATTTGGGGGATAAAGAAAAATTCCCTTTAATTTTCCATGTGAAAAAAATTTTAAAATTTCCCCTGCAATGGGGAAAAAAATGCATACTTTCAAAGTTTACCCTAAAAAAAAAATTTTTGAACAAGCTTTTTTCCCGATTAAAAATTTGTGATTCAGAGATGGGAAACCCACAAAAAATAATACTTTCATCGGGGACAACATGAATGTTTTTCCCTTCACCCCGAAATTTAAAAACTTTTTAAGTCTGCTAGCCTTTTTTGGCTATGCAGGGTGAAAAACCTTTCCCCCTCTTTTTTAATTTTGCCTTTTTTTCCCTATCACTAAATTTAAATTTAAAGTTCCCCCCCTTCTTCGAACCAATTTTGGGTTTCTTTTTTGTTTTTTTAGCAGCCCTTTAAGAAACTTTTTTTTGTTTTTTAATAAATGTTTTTCAATATTAGTTTTCCCCATATGAAACTTTACAATGATTCCCAAAACGTAGCCTTAAAAAAAATTCCCTCTCCCCAAAAAAATTTTTAAAAAAAAGTTTTTTTCCCCTTGAAATAAGAGGGGAAAGCCCCAAAAAAAAAGAATTCCTATTTTTTAGGGTTTCCCAGTTACTTTTATAACCACCTTTAAAAAAATGCAAAAAATATTTCCATGTATACCTTCCCTCCTAGGTAGGTTTTGGTAAAAAGCAACCCCCCAAGGGAAAGGGACTTACCGTCCTGCCAAAATGAGTGTAAAACGAAAGCCTGTTAAAAAATTTTACATGATTTGGGAAAAGGGTTGCTGGGTTTCCCATTTTTTGTCTCATAAACATGCAAGGTTTCAGGTACGTCTTGCTACTTCTACTTACACTTAGGTCACACTATACATTCATGTACAAGCATATATATATATACACACCCCTCTGGGTTTCTTCTATCTTACTATTCTTGTCTTGTTTATTTCCTCTTATCTCCATGGGGAAGTGGAACAGAATTCTTCCTCTGTAAGCTATGCGTGTTGTAAGAGGTGACTAAAATGCCAGCGGAGCAAGGGGCTAGTAACCCCTTCTCCTGTATAAATTACTAAATTTAAAAAGAGAAACCTTTGTTTTTCTTTTTGGGCCACCCTGCCTTGGTGGGATACAGCTGGTTTGTCGAAAAAAAAAAAGTATACCTCATGAAGCAGTAAACAAAAAATGCAGTATACTGCAGAGGAATAATGCCAGCAGGTATGAATATGAAGATACAATATGCAAAACAAGCCATTACTGGGACTATGTATCACTCAGGTTGAACTTTAACAATCAAAGAGAGGATACTTTTCATACATATTTAGAGGAATGGAGCAAAACAGGATGACTAGGTGGTGTATAAATCTTGGGTGGAAGGAGGGGTAGGGGCCATCCCATGATTGACTGATGGGAGTAGGGGTGAAAGAGGCTTTGGGTGCTAGTGAACAGGACATCCAACATGCTTGAGTGAGTGCATTGGATAACAGTAAGTGGAGGCAAATGGCTTTAATGATTTGATGTGTTGTTGAAGGATGAGCAAGGTTACATTTATGAAAAGATTTGGAGAAACTGGTTAGCTAACTTGAGTCCTGGATGTGGAAAGTACCATGCTTGCACTCTGGAGGAAAGGTAAAATGTTGCAGTTGGGAGGGCCATCTGGACTTTGACATCAGCATGCTTCTGGCAAGAGAGTAATTGAATTAGTGGCAGTGAAGATGTTCCCTCTTTTTTTGGGTTACTCTACCTTGGGGGATTAAATTATGGGAATCCAAATACAAAATGGGAATTGACACAGTTACTGTTTGCTGATGAACTGTGCTTATGGGAGATTCTAAAGAAAAATTGCAAAGGTTAGTGGATGAGTTTGGGAGTGTGTGTAAAGGTTAGAAAGTTGAAAGTGAACATAGAAAAGAGTAAGGTGATGAGAGTATCAAATGATTTAGATAAAGAAAATTGGATATCAAATTGGGGAGGAGGAGTATGGAAGAAGTGAATGTTTTTAGATATTTGGGAGTTGACGTGTCAGCGATGGATTTATGAAGGATGAGGTTAATCGTAGAATTGATGAAGGAAAAAAGGCGAGTGTGTGTTGAGATATATGTGGAGACAAAAAATGTTAATTATGGAGGCAAAGAAGGGAATGTATGAAAGTATAGTACTACCAACACTGTTATAATGGGTGTGAAGCTTGGGTTGTAAATGCTGCAGCGAGAGAGGCGGTTGGAGGCAGTGGAGATGTCCTGTCTAGGGCAATGTGTGGTGTAAATATTATGCAGAAAATTCGGAGTGTGAAGATTAGGAGAAGGTGTGGAGTTAATAAAAGTATTAGTCACAGAGCTGAAGAGGGTTTGTTGAGTGGTTTGGTCATTTAAGAGAGAATGGATCAAAGTAAATGACATGGAGAGCGTATAAATCTGTAGGGAAGGATGGCGGGGTAGGAGTCGTCCTTGAAAAGGTTGGAGGGAGGGGGTAAAGAAGGTTGTGTGGGCGAGGGTTTCGACTTCCAGCAAGCGTGCGTGAGCGTGTTAGATAGGAGTGAATGGAGACAAATGGTATTTGGGACCTGACGAGCTGTTGGAGTGTGAGCAGGGAAATATTTAGTAAAGGGATTCAGGGAAACCGGTTATTTTTATATAGCCATACTTGAGTCCTGGAAATGGGAAGTACAATGTTTGCACTTTAAAGGAGGGGTTTGGGATATTGGCAGTTTGGAGGGATATGTTTGTGTTATTTTTATACGTATATGCTTTCTAAACTGTTTGTATTCTGAGCACCTCTGCAAAAACAGTGATTATGTGTGAATGACGTGAAAGTGATGAATGATGATGAAAGTATTTTTCTTTTTGGGGATTTTCTTTCTTTTTTGGGTCACCCTGCCACAGTGGGAGACGGCCGACTCGTTAAAAAAAAAATGTATTCACAGAGTGAGATAAAAATAAGTAAAGAATTGATGCCAGGTGCTGATGATGTGGGTAACTGAGCACAACAGTTGGCCCAGTGATCCATTATTTAAATTTGAACTGTTTGTTGGATTAGGGAACAGATACATTCCATGTAGGATAATGTGTGCCAAGCATTTCAATATGCTAAAAGCATCCTGCTTCTGTTCATTAGTGTCTGTTGTGCCAATGATTGCTGATTCAAGGACTCATTGTTGGGATCTGTCTCTTTCTTCATAATAAGTTAGGTATGTTTCCATGCCATAAGAATCTGCATGTTTGTCTTGATGATGATGCCTGCATTACTTGTATTATGAATCGTACAAGTGTAATAGTGTTCCCTAATTTCTGGTGTCTATGTCCTGTGATTTTTTTCCCAACTATTATTTATTACATCATAAACAATACATAGAAGACACATAGGCAAAACACACCAGAATTTGGGAACACCAGCACGATTGTAGGACAAGCACAAACCATGCCTGCAACCTTTACAAGGACAAACATGAACACCTTATGGCACGGCTGATGCTAAACTTAAGAATAAAAAGGTACAATATTATAATTGGAACAATACACAATAACCCTCACACAGGAGAATGAAACTTATGTTGAAGTTTCGGTTTGACTGGTGTGACTAGTTCATGGCCCAAGTCGGACTGAAACATCGTCATGAGTCTCATTCTCCTATATCCAGGTTATTTGTGTAATGCCAAACTTCTTATTTAATAAGAGGATAGAAGAACAGAATTTGTTGTGTGGAAATTAGGAGGAGGTGTGGAGTTGCAAAAAGTATTATTCAGAGGGCTCAAGAGGGGTTACTGAGATGGTTTGGTCACTTAGAGAGAATGGAGCAAAATAAAATGACTTGGAGGGTGTATAAATCTGTAGTGGAGGGGAGGAGGGGTAGGGGTCTTCCTGGGAAAGGATGGAGGGAGAGGATAGAAGAGGTTTTGTGTGCAAGGGGCCTGGACATGTAGCAGGCATGTGTGAGCATGTTAGATAGGAGTGAATGGAGACAAATGGTTTTAGGGATTTGACAAACTGTTGGAGTGTGAGCAGGGTAATATTTTGTGAAAGAATTCAGGAAAACTGGTTAGCCAGACCTGAGTCCTGGAAATGGGAGGGATTTGGGATATTGAGAAGTGTTGAATGATGATGAAAGTTTTTTTTTTTTTTCTTTTTGGGGTTTTCTTTTTCTTTTTTTGAGTCACCCTGCCTCAGTGGGAAATGGATGATATTAAAAAAAAAAAAAAAAAAAAAAAAGAAAGTGTTTATAAAAACTATCCTCTTTATGATATTATGAAGCTCAACCATGAGAGAAATGCTGTCCAAATAAAAGTTAGTTTTTCATTTGTGAATTTATACATCCTTCACTGAGGTAGGGTGATGGCCAGTGTCTTAACCCTTAAACGGTCCAAAACGTATATATACGTTCACTCGTGTAGCGCCCCAAAATTTTTTGAGGAAAAAGAAATCTTTTCTTTAAAGGAAAAAAAAAGCATATGGTACCCAGGCATCCCCAATTATTTTAATATGGAACACAGTGAGTGCACACACCCATTCTCTCATGTCTAGGTGACTCAGGCTTATTGTGGCAATGTTGAATGAATGACAAAGGAAACGTATATATACGTTTGGGGCACTACGTTTTGTGAACGTATATATACGTTTGGACCGTTTAAGGGTTAAATAAATGAGGTATACATACAAATGGATGATAACAGAAACAAAATATTGTATATTTGTTCTCCTAATTTAGTCAAGTTTAGTGAATGATAGAACAAAAAGGCTAACAAAAGAAAATAAAATTTTCTAAACATTAAGAAGATAACTTCCATCTAAATCAAATAAAATACCTAAAACCCTCATAAAAATCATAATAAATTAACATTTCTAAAATGAGTGGTAAAAACCTAAAGAAATGGAGGCTGTGGTTCAATTTTGATTCACTGCTGGTCAAGGCAGTGACAATGAATGTTGGGAAACCTCTGAAAGCTTCTTGATATGGTTTGCTTAATCTACCACAATAGCTTGGCAATGTAATATTAGTGTTTAAACAGATAACAGACAAACTTTTGATGTGGTGAATGTCTCTTTATCCAAGGAATTCAAGGCACCCTCCCTTTCCTTGAATCAAACCTAAGTACCTCCACCCCAGGTGCTTTATGACTCCAACAGTATCATAATTAGCAAATAAAAATTTTAAAGCAAAATAAATACTTTAACAATTAACCCTTTGAGGGTTGACAGGCCAAATTTAAAAAAAAAAAAAAAATTTTTCTTATGAAAAGATAGAGAATCTTTTCCCAATCATAATGACACCAAAAGTATGAAATTTGATGGAAAACTTACGGAATTATGCTCTCGCGAAGTTAGTGGTCTCGACAATGTTTACGCATTGGCGATTTTGCCCACTTTGAGCCCTATTTTTGGCCAATTCCAATGTACTAGTCGACAAAAATCATAACTATTTCACTAGAACTCCATTTTTTCTATCGAATGAGTATAAGAAACCATCCATTTACCAATTTCAACTATCCAATAAAGTGGTCAGAATTTAGCAATTTTGCCAATTTCACACAAAATTTCAAAAGATGCCAATTTCCGAATAGGGTCCAGAATAATCAAGAAAGACATTCCTGGCACTAAAAAACAAGTTCTCTGTTCGTTAGTCACATCCCCAGGCCCCTTATATTTCTTTGGCTTTCCACTTTGAATTTTTATTATTACAAAAAATAGAAGATTTACTGTTATGCAGACTGCTGCATTAGTGTAGAAATGGTATAAATAATATCAGCGTACTTGTGAAAGAATATAAGACTCGCTAGTTGACGTGTATTGGACGCATGGCACGATTTGTTTACTTTTGAACTTTGATAAAAATCTAATATTTCTGCTACTTTGCGCTCAATTTCAAGGTACTTTCATTGTAAAACCAGTCAAAATCATCTCAATTTTTGCAATATGTCTTCCATTCTATAAAATGAGACCAAGAAAAGTAGAATACAACAATAATACCATACGAAAATACAGTACAAAGTTGCTGTTTTATTCCAAAAACACAGTCAGTTTTTTTTTTCTCATTACGCACTGTGTGCTGCAGGGTTTTTTTTTGTACTGCGCACACTGACCACATAGACCCATTCTTTCATATGTAGGCCTACCAGCTTTCTCTCACCAGATTTGAGGGCGCTAGAATTTAGGCATACTAGTATGCCAAAAACCCTGGGTCGTAAGCCGTACTAGTACGGCCGAAACCCTCAAAGGGTTAAAACTTATAACTATAGTTGAATCCCATAATTCAGAAATATTCAGAATGAACATTCTGAATATTTGGTACAATTTCAAACTTACTCTTTTTAGCCTTTATTTCATCTTCAGTTTGGAACCACTTTCTATCAGGCTTCACTTCCACATTTCCGGCAAGTTTATTCTCCATTGTTTTGATAGCTTGTTCCATTGATAGCAACTTTTTCTCTTCCAGTTCTTCTTCAAGAACACGCTCGACAGTGGGCTTCAGTTTGTCCAACTTGACCTTGTACTTTTCAAGGACATCTGGAAGTATTGAAAGTATATTCATACCAGAGAAAGTTTGTGGCATAATCTGTGATAACAACTAGAGAAACAATGTATGACTGCACAAGAATGACTTTAGAAAGGGAAAATAATATCACAGAACAGATGCTTATGTGTGAATGTGAAACATGGTTTCAATGTTGCAGCAATGAGGAGATTCTACAGTGGAAATGTCCTCTCTGAGATCAATGTGTGATGTGAATATATAGACAGAATAGAAACTGAAGCAATTAGAAGACAATGTGATATCAAGAAAGATATATCTCAGAGCAAAAGTATCTGCATTGAAACACATAAGGGAGTTGTATTCAGATCACAAATTCATTCTAATGAGGACATGAGAGCACTCCAGGATGATTTGAATAGACTGATGCAGTGGTTGGAGAAGTGGCAGATGCAGTTTAACCCTTTGACTGTTTCAGGCCCCTTTCTGAAACTGTCATCCTATGTCGCTAAATTTTTTAAAAAAATCTCTTATGAAATGATAGAGAATCTTTTTCCTATGGTAATGACACCAAAAGTTCGTATCGGCGATTTCGCCGACTTTGAGCCCTATTTTCAGCCAATTCCGTTGTTCCAGTTGACCAAATTCATAGCTATTTCTTTAGAACTCAATTTTATCTATCCACTGAGTACAAGAAACCTCCCATTTACCAATTTGGACTACCCAATATTGTGGTCAGAAATTGGCAATTTGGCCAATTTCACGCAAACTAAAAAAGATGCCAATTTCAAAATAGGGTCCAGAATAAACAAGGTAGACATTCTTGGCACTAAAATAACATATCCTCTGTTCATTAGTCACATCTCTAGGCCCCTCTTATATTATTGCTTTCTATTTTGATTTTTTATTCATACAAAAAAATACAAAATTTACTGTTATGCAGACTACTGCATTATTGTAAAAATGGTATAAATAATATCAGTGCACTAGTGAAAGAATATTAGACTCCCCAGTTGACGTGTATTGGACGTGTGGTGTGGTTTGTTTACTCCTAAACATTGGTAAAAATCAAACATTTCTGCTAATTTGAGCTCAGTTTCAAGGTCGTTTTCATCGTCAAAGTAATGAAAATCATCTCTATTTCTGTAATATGTTTTCCATTTTATCACCTAAGACCATGAAAACGCAAATACATCGATAAATACTATACGAAAATACACCTCAAAGTCGGAGTTTTAATCCAAAAAAAACGATCAGAGGTTTTTTTTTTCTCATTACGCACTGTGTGCTGCAGGATTTTTTTTATGTGGTGCACACTGACCACAAAGACCCATTCTCTCACATGTGGGCCTACCAGCTTTCTTCCGCTTGATTTGAAGCCGCTAGAATTATTGAGTATATATATGTCTGAAACACTGGCTCGTAAGACGTATATATACGACCAAAACAGTCAAAGGTTAACCCTTTTAGGGTCCAGAGGCATAATTTCAAGGGGTGCCCCAGAGCCCAAGAAATTTTTGAAAAAAAAAAAAAAAAAAAAAAAAAAAAAAAAAAAAAAAAAAAAAAAAAAAAAAATCTTACAGAATTAAAGATATTTTTGTGAAGTAATAAAACAAACAAAAAAATTTTCTAATCAGTACTTACCGAGATATAGAGGAGGGAAGTTGACCCAAAATGACCGGGGGTGGCGGCAACATCAGCGACTTCCACAAAATCGCATTTCTTTATTTTACGTTTTTTTTTATACTTTTTTCTTGTCTTTTCTATTTTTTTCTTTTTCTAGTAACATTTGCAGCCTGTGAGACCAATAATGTATATAATGTATATATATATATATACACTCACTGTATTGACCACAATAACCACACAAAAGTTACTATTATAACATTGTTCACCAGTATTTTTTTTTTTTTTTTAACAAGTTGGCCGTCTCCCCCCGAGGCAGGGTGCCCCAAAAAAGAAAATATTTTCATCATCATTTCAACTCTTTCATCTCACTCACACATAACCCACTGCCTCCTTACTTCCAAACTACGAATTCTCTGCATTATATTCACACCCACACATTGCCCTCAGACATGACATCTCACTGCCTCCAGCCTTCTCCTCGCTGAAAACATTCATCACCTTTTGCAGAGGTGCTCAGAACACAAACAGCTTAGAAGCATATACCTATAAAGATACACAACATATCCCTCCAAACAACAATAAACATGCACAAATTTTTGTATAATACTAAAGTTCTATTATATATTTACATATGTACAGTCACTGGACATGTTTCTAGAACTACTGCAGCCTGTGGAGCCCTTGAAACAAGGTATCATGCACAGAGGTACCTTACATTCCTCATACATAAACGAGTGTTTTGTGTTTTGTTGCCATCGTTTTGTTTGTGCACAGACAACACATCTTTTCCCTGAGAAAATTTCTTCTTAGTTGCAGGAAGCTGTATTATGAAGTGATCACCTTCCTTCCTCAAACGCTTGGGTATTTCCTGAGGAGATCGAGGATGTTTTGTATAGCAGGTGTTTTTTACTGGTACTTCATTATGAGTTGTCTAACAGAAAAACAAAATTCACCATACAGTGTGATATTGCCGGTCTTTATTTGGTACTTTACTATATGCATTTTAGCATTGAAATGTTTCCCTGAGATGGAAGAAAAGTTTCATGTATCAATTGTAACTCTTACGAACACAATCGACAAAGCCAATCTGCATGTCACATTTTGTCAACCAAAAGCAAAGTTTGTGTATAATCAATCACTGTTACTGGGTTTTTGCAACCCCTGAATGGGTTTACAATGATTATTATATATAATGCATATTATCTTTTCATATAATTTTATATTGCTTATATTTGCATAATAGCTAAATCGTAAATGTATTGCTTTATATTGTTATTTTACTTTTGTTTTTAGGATGTACATAATATGGCTCAGTTCAAGTCTTGATTGTCAAACTACTGTTAATTATCGCTTGTCGCTCGGGTTATACTGCCGGCTTCTGGAGCTGTGCTGTTTCCCCGGGGCTATCACGTGATCGAGGGGGGGGGGGGTGTTTCACCTCTCGTGAAGTATTGAGTCTGCTCTAGACTCGCTTGGTGGTTGGACAGATTGTCTGTCTCATTTATTCTTGTTAGTTTTTGTAGAACTCTGTTCACAGAACATTGTATGACTAGTGATTTTTCGACGTTGTACTGAGGTTGTGTGTCGCTTAGACACTCTGAACATCTCAGGTCCTTAGCTATAGCTTCTGACCTAATTTTGTACTGGTTTTCTGTGTTATTTTTAACAGTCCCGGGTTTTTTCTATGCTGAACTTAGATTCAGTATATGGGAGTTTTGTAACTTTTGTGGAGGATCTGCTGATGGTCCCTACTTAGTGTCGTTATGTTATCTCCTTGATCCTGATTGTGTCGCAGTCGCTTGTTTTTATGGCTATTGGGCTTAGCATTCTTTTCATGTTCAAACAGACTGTTCTGGTTGCCAGTTGGTCAAGAAAATTAGTTTTTTAGGACTTTGTCAGTCACTTGTTTAAGTCTAGTCCCAGTCGTGAGACCTTTGCGAACTACTTAGAGCACTTACACACATACACCACTTACTTGTACATATTTGTAATATCTTATTAAATGTTAATGTACCAGAAGGTACTTAAGAATTATAAATGTGATATGTGCTTTCAGCACAATAATATTGAACTCGAGAGATTGATTTTATTTTGATTACTGTGATTAATTTAATTTGATAATATACCTCTAGACAACTTAATACTTAATAAATTTATTAAATTTTAATTTCTCTAGTTAGTAGCCTACCAGTTGTAATCCTGAAGCACTATTGAATATTACTGATTTCTAATGGATAATTGGACAAGGATACTGACTACTTGTTACGAAAACCCAGTAACAGGCTGGATGCTAGAAGGGCAGTCCTTTCTAGTATTCACTGGAGATCTCTAAGCTTTTAGAATCGCGTTTTTTGTAACACTGGTTTTTCAAATACGTTCATTAGTCACTCTATCAATTTTGCCACTGTTTTTCATTTTGTTTAGGGTGAATGGTTGTCAGCAATGTGATATCTTGTTTGTCATGCCACCGTAATGCCATGATGTCATTGGCAGTAAACACCTGCACCTCACCAGCACGAGTGCCTGCGTTGAACCTGGGCATGTGTTTACAATTAGAACGCACTGTGCCACACACATCTGTCATGTTCACTCACAAGAAATCACTGGGTAAAGAGCTTGTGTACCAGTTATCAGCATATAATGTATGCCTCTTACCAAGATAAGGTGCCTTCATGTTTCTCACTACGTCACCTGAGATACCCAATAACATCCTGGTATCTTTCAATGTTTTACTTCCCGTGTATACATTAATATCCAATACCAGGCCACTGTCACAGTCACAGAGTACAAACAGTTTTATACCAAAGTGTTTCCTCTTGCTTGGTATATACAGTGGACCCCTGGTATTCGATGGCATCGGTATTCGATAAATCCGGTATTCGATGCATTATATCGCAAAAAAATTTCCTCGGTATTCGATTGAAAACCCGGTATTCGATACGATTCGTATGAGACGTGTCCACGTGTGGCCTGAACTGAACTGTGTGTGCCAGTGTTTACAAGCCAGCCAGTGTGTGCACTTCTAAGGATACATTTGGTACATTCCATATTATCCATATTATCACTGTGTTTGGTCCTTGTTTCTGCAAAATAAGTCACCATGGGCCCGAAGAAAGCTTCTAGTGCCAACCCTTCGAGAAAAAAGTCGCTAATGACTTATGAAATGAAGAAAGAGGTAATTGCTAAGTATGAAAGTGGAGTGTGTGTGTCGGAGCTGGTTAGGTTGTATAATAAACCCCAATCAACCATCTCTACTATAGTGACCAGGAAAACGGCAATCAAGGACCGCAAGTGTTAGAAAATGTTGAGAGATTGTTATTGGTGTGGATAAATGAAAAAAAGATAGCAGGAGATAGCATCTCTCAAGCGATCATTTGTGAAAAGGCTAGGCAGTTGCATGACGATTTGGTAAAGAAATTGCCTGCAAATGGTGGTGATGTGAGTGAATTTAAGGCCAGCAAAGGTTGGTTTGAAAGATTTAAGAATCGTAGTGGTATACATAGTGTGATTAGGCATGGTGAGGCTGCCAGTTATGTTGTGCGACGTAAGTCCAGTGACTCTCAAGCTGGTCCTAGTGGCATTAAAAGAAGAAGGGAAGTAACACTGGAAAAGGACTTGCTACCTCAAGTCCTAATGGAAGGGGATTCCCCTTCTAAACACTAACACCTCTCCCCTCCTCCCATACCATCAATCATCACCAGATCTTCATTAAAGTTAAGTGACAATTATTTTATTGTTATTGTAATTATTCTATTGCATTAAACTTAATATTTCATGTAGTAAAAATTTTTTTTTTTCATACTTTTGGGTGTCTTGCATGGATTAATTTGATTTCCATTATTTCTTATGAGGAAAATTGATTCGGTTTTCGATATTATCGGTATTCGATGAGCTATCAGGAACGGATTAATATCGAATACCGGGGGTCCACTGTACTGCTTGAATGACAGTCTACCTTTGAACAAAATCAAAGACTCGTCAATTACAAGATTCTTGAACTGATAAAAGTACATGTTGAACTTTTGTTTCACATACATAAAAACATTTCTAATCTTGTATAACCTGTCACTTCTGTCAGGCCTGGCTTTGTCAGAGAAGTGCAACATACGTAACAGTAAGATAAACCTGTTCACTGGGATTTCACTGAAGGCCGGGGTACAAATTAGCTGATCTGTGAACCAGTATGATTTTATATTATGCTTATAGACATGAGGCATAAGCATTACTGTTGCAAAAAGCAAATACATTTCAGACACAGTTGTCTTTTTCCACCGGTGTAGTCTTGACTGTGGTGATATGATCGTATTTGCCATGGTGTACTCAAAATACTTGTTGCTTTCCCTGACAGTAATTTCCATCAAGCGCTGGTCAAAGAATAGTTCAAAGAATTTCAGTTCACTTGCAGTGTTTCCAAGGAACAAGCTGGTAGGATTCCACTTTGAGAGTTATCAAACTGATGGGGATTGGGAACAAAATTGGGATTTTGCTGCCAATCCTAGATGCAGCTTGCTGGTGGATACCGGACATCATAAGCTGGCTGTGGTGTAGTGGTGGATGACGCTCCGCTTTGTCCTTCAGCTGAGGGGTCAGTGGCGTGGGTCCCAGCCTGGGCTGGTGAGTCATGCATGGCCGTGGCACTAGCACCACCACTACCACTATCACCACCCATACCACCACCTACTGATGCCTGTGGTCTATCCATGCCAAGTGTAGCCACATCATCCTCACTTTCACTGTCTATTTCTGGTGTAGGGCCACAGGATGTACTCCGTCCCCTGGGCACTGCATAGGGAGCACTACTCAAGTGCATGAGGCGGCATACATACCGACGCTTCACTGGTGAATATGATTCATCACTATCACTACTCGAATGATCATCAAGAGCAATAAAATCACAGTCCACATCACTATCATCATCATTACTGAAGTCTGAGGCCTGGCCACGTGAAAAATATTAGTTTTCTCTTGTGATGAGGTACAACTGAACGTGACTGAGATGTGCCCACACCAGAGGTAGAAGGTTGAAGATAGTCAGGATTTTCTGCACTATTTTCGACATCCTGGTCATTGCTTTCGGTCACTAATCGATCAAAGCCATAGAATTCTTCTACTTTTCCACTTCCATCAGAGTCAGAGCTATCAGTTAGGAAGAAGAGAGTTCCAATTCGCCTCAGAGTGAGAGCTGCCTTGTGGTGAGGCATGGTGAACAAAGCTTACTGAGGCGGCGTTCCCACAATGCCATGCGGGCGCCTAGAATTTTTGTTTATCATGAACACACACTATGCAGACCCATTCTCTCAGATGTAGGCCTACCAGCCTTCCTGCGCTAAATTTGATGCCGCTAGAATTTTGGCGTAGATCTATGGTTTGGACCCTCAACGTAAAGCCGTAGATCTATGGCACGGACCCTGAAAGGGTTAATATAGACAAATGCAAAGTTCTAAACCTTGGGCAGGAAAAATAACCATGCACATATAAACTAAAATAATGTAGATCTTAATATTACAAATTGCAAAAAGGATTTAGGAGTTCTGGTTAGCAGTAATCTGAAACCAAGACAACAGTGCATAAGTGTTCACAATAAAGCTTCTTATCAAGAAGTATAAATAATAGAAGTCCTCAGGTTGTTCTTCAACTCTATATATCTTTGGTTAAGCCTCATTTAGATTATGCTGCTCAGTTTTGGTCACCGTATTACTGAATGGATATAAATGCACTGGAAAACTTACAACAGAGGATGGCAAAGTTGATATCATGTATCAGAAATCTTCCTTATGAGGATAGACCGAGGGCCCTGAATCTGCACTCTCTAGAAAGGCGTAGAATTAGGGGAAGATATGATTGAGGTGTATAAATAAATGGAAAACAGGAATAAATAAAGGGGATGTAAATAGAGTGCTAAAAATATCTAGCCTATACACGACTCACAGCAACAACTTTAAGCAGGAAAAATTCAGATTCAGGAAGGATGTAGGAAAGCACTGGTTTGGTAATAGAGTTGTGGATGAGTGGGACAAACTCTTGAGTACCATCATAGAAGCTAAGATGTTGTGCAGTTTTAAAAATAAGTTAGATAAATACATGAGTGGGTGTGAGTTGGACCTGATTAGCTTGTGCTACTAGGTCAGATGCTGTGAATGTGACCTGACCTGACTAGGTTAGGGTATTGTACACAAATAACCCGCACATAAAAGAGAGAAGCTTACGACGACGTTTCGGTCCGACTTGGACCATTGACAAAGTCACAGTGTGACTTTGTCAATGGTCCAAGTCGGACCGAAACGTCGTCGTAAGCTTCTCTCTTTTATGTGCGGGTTATTTGTGTATCATTCCAGTCACGGTATTGTGCCTTTTTGTTATTTATTGTTAGGGTATTGGCTTAAGCCAATAAGAGAACTGGACCTGCCTCGCATGGGCCAATAGTCCTGTTGCAGTGTTCCTTCTTTCTTATTTTCTTATGTAGATCTGGAAAAGGAGCATGATAACATGAAGAGGAAGGCAATGTGAGGAAAGAGAAACAAGAGGTCAAGGAGCATAAAAAAAAATATATATGTTTTCCTATAAATGTGGGCATCAGACAAGGATGAGAATAAGTGGAAGCCTGGGGAACGAAGGACTAGAGTTTAAAGTGGAAGCAAAAAGCATAGGAAAAGTGACTATATTTAGATGAGTGTATTTATCAACATTATTATTATTATTATAATCAAAAAGAAGCGCTAAGCCACAAGGACTATACAGCGCTGCAGGGCAGGAAGGAAGCGAGGGCATCAGGTGGCAAAAGGGAGATGGATGAGTAATAGGTTACGGATAACAGCGGGGTAGTGGATGGTGAAAGGGTAAAGGGCAGCAAGAGACTGAACTAGAAAGGGCTGAGGGGAGTGCGAAAAGTATCATCAGAGTTTGTGGAGTAAATCAGTCGTTGTCAAGAAGTCAATAAGAGAGTCAGGATTAAAGGAGGGTCCATCAGCAAGAAGGGAAGGTAAAGAGAGAGTAGTAGAACGAAGACGACGTTGGAGGTAAATTCTGCGTGCTCGTTGATAGAGAGGGCAGTCTAACAGAATGTGGCTAATCGATACTGGAACCTGACACTGCTCACAGAGAGGAACAGGGTGCCTCGCCATGAGATACCCATGAGTAAGACGAGTGTGGCCAATGCGAAGGCGGGAGAGAGTGGTCTCCCAACCTCGGCACTGATGACAAGAAGACGGCCAGTAACCTATGCTCGGTTTAATAGAATGAAGTTTGTTACCGAGCAGAGTTGACCAACGTTGTTGCCAGCGGGTGTGAAGGTGGGTAGCTATTGCAGCAAAATAGTCCAGAAATGGAACACCTTGATAGGAAATCGGTAGGTCATGTACTGCTGACCGCGCAGCAGTGTCTGCCTGTTCATTGCCCTGTACGTCGACATGACCAGGGACCCAACAAAAAACAATATCTTTATGTTTGGTAGAGATACGGCATAGCCAAAGTTGGATACGGAGAAACTAGGGGATGAGATGTATCAAATTTTCGTTTTAGCCTGTAGAGCACTAAGGGAGTCTGAGACTACTACAAATGATGAACAGGCATAGATGCGATACGAATAAGTGCTGCAAGAATGGCATACAGTTCAGCAGTAAAAATGCTAGCTGAAGATAGTAAATGCCCCGCACGACGCTGTCCGGAAACACTGCTGCGAATCCGACGCCGTCTGAAGACTTAGAGCCATCTGTGTACACAGTGGTGGTATGAGAATGGGAGTGGAAGTGATCAAGAAAAAGAGAGCGGGAAGCCACCGTAGGCAGTTGAGCTTTCGAGCAAGGGAGTGAGAAAGAACAGACCCGAACAGCTGGAACTTCCCAGGGGGGTAGGGAAAAGTGAGATGCTACATGAACATACAAAGGTGGTAACTGAAGGGAAGACAAGAGTGAATGTAGGCGAAGAGAAAAGGGACGGAGCAAACAGGGGCGGCGAACGAATAAAGAATGTCTACTAATATCGGTGACCATTCTATAAATGGAAGGATTGTGTAGATCGTGAGAGCGTACATAGTAGCGAAGGCAATGGGCATCACGGCGATCAGACAAGGATGGAACATTCGCTTCTGTATAGAGGCTCTCAACAGGGGAAGAGCGAAAAGCACCAAGGCACAAACGTAATCCTTGGTGATGGATAGAGTTAAGGGAGCTAAGAGAGTAGCAGGAGAGGCCGCGGAATAAATCTGGTCACCATAATCGAGTTTCGATAAAACGAGGGCTGAATGTAGGCGAAGCAGAGTTCGACGATCAGCTCTCCACGAAAGATGAGCAAGGGTTTTAAGAAGGTTTAGCCGGCTGTGACAAGTTGCCTTCAGAGAGGTAATGTGAGGTTTCCAGGATAACCGACGGTCAAAGAGAAGGCCTAGAATCCTGACTGTATCACGTTCGGGGATACGGGAGCCATAGAGATACAAAGGATGATCGGAGATAACAGAGCGTCTAGTGAAAGTAATTTGGTGAGTTTTGGTACTTGAAAATTTAAACCCATGCGTGGTGGCCCAAGTGGAAACACGGTCGACCGCATGCTGGAGAGAAACTGCAAAAAGGTGACAGTCAGCGCCTGCACAAGCAATAGCGAAGTCATCAACATAGAGTGATGCCCAAAATATTGGGTGGAAGAACAGAGGCGAAATCATTTATAGCAAGGAGAAAAAGTGTTGTGCTTAGAACACATCCTGAGGGACACCTTCAGCTTGGACGAAGTCCGGGGAAAGAACATTATTGACTCGAACACGGAAATGTCTGTCAGTTAAAAAGTTCTTAAGGAAGGATGGTAGATTGCCTCGGAGGCCTAAGGAATGGGCCGGGGCCCAAAATATTATACCTCCAAGTTGTGTCATATGCCTTCTCAAGGTCAAAAATATGGCAATAACTGAGTGATTATTCGCAAAGGCATTACGAACTACGTATCCAAGCGTAGTAAGGGGTCTATGGTAGAACGACCCTTACGAAAGCCATATTGACTAGCGGAGAGACTGTTGTGTGTCTCTAAATACCACATTAAACGTTGATTTACGAGACGTTCCATCACTTTGCAAACAGCACTAGTAAGAGCGATGGGGCGATAGTGGGAGGCATCATGTCCTGTAGTACCCGGTTTGCAGAAAGGGAGAACAATGGCAGATTTCCACAGCTGGGGAAGAACTCCTTGTGCCCAAATAAGATTGAAGAGGTGTAAGAGGACTACAAGGGCTGACCGTTTGTAAATGTTGTAACATACGAATATGAATGTCGTCAGGCCCAGCTGCCGATGATCGGCAAGCTGAGAGCGTGGCCTCCAGTTCTTGAAGTGTAAAAGGCACATTATACTGTTCTTCTCTGAGAGAAGAAAAGTCCAAGGGTACTAACTCTCTGGCAGACTTTGAGGAAAGAAACGAGGGGCATAGATGGAGCCCTCGGGAAATACGGACCAGATGTGTGCCAAGTTCAATGGCAACGTCGAGAGGGTTTGCTACATCAACACCAGCGACCGTAGAACAGGAGCCGGGTCAGGAGAGTATTTACCACTCAATTTCCTCACTTTTTTCCAGACTGCACTCATAGAAGAAGCAGAGGTGATGGTGGAAACATAGTCTCGCCAACAAGTGCATTTAGCTTCACGGATGACACGGCGAGCGATCGCACGCTTCTGCTTAAAATCAAGAAGTCTCTCAGCGGTTCTATTGTACCGGTACCTGCCCCATGCAGCACGTTTCAAACGTACTGCACGAGCACAAGCAGGAGACCACCAAGGCACGCACTTCTGAGAATGCCTGCCCGAGGTTTGGGGTATAGAATGAGAAGCTGCGGTATAAACTGACGTCGAGAAGATGTGTAGGAGCTCATCAATGGAGGATGAAGAAGGAACCTCACTAAAATCAGTGAGGTGTGAGTAAAGATCCCAATTTGCCCGATCAAATTGGGCCCGCGAGGGGTACGGAAAGGTGGTGAATAGGAAGGAGAAGTAAGAATGATCGGAAAATGATCGCTGTCATGTAAGTCTGGTAGAACAGACCAGGTGAAGTCTAGTGCAGTGGAGGAAGAGCAGACTGATAGATCGATGCACGAGAGAGTATGAGTACGAGGATCAAAATGGGTGGGAGTACCCGTATTTAAAACATGGAGGGGGTGAGAGGCGAGAAAAGCCTCCAACTGGATGCCACGTGAGTCACAATGAGACCCCGCCAGAGGAAATGGTGGGCATTAAAATCACCAAGTAACAGAAGTGGTGGCAGTAAGGATGAAACAAGAAAGGCAAAGTCTGGGATAGAAAATGCCCGAGAAGGAGAGAGATATAAAGAACATATTGTAAACCACTTATTCAAGTGGATACGGGCTGCAGTGTAATGCAGCGAGGTATGGACAAATAGTTGACAGTACGGAATATCATTGCGTAGAAGAAGGGCACTTTCATTAAAGGTGCCATCTGAGAAAGGATCCGAAGAATACAATAAATTATAGCCTGAGATAGGTTGGAAAACAGCCGAGTGTAATTTTGGTTCTTGTAAGCAAGCACAACAGGGGAAAACCTGGAAAGCAACATCTGAAGCTCACCCCGATTACCCCTGAGGCCGCGCATATTCCACTGTAAATAGGCCATGATTGGCGATGAAGAAAATATCAGGAATCTGTAGGTAAAGGCACCTACGGACTAGAGGGGTTAGAAAAGTCAATGTGTGGTGGCATTGGAAGACGTTCAAGTAGCGAAGGAACGGAGCGTTGCGAAAGAATGGGGTTGTGAAGATGGAGGAGAGGGAAAAGAGAAGGAACAGGAAGTGAATCAGTGTCCATTGAAGGTTTAGTCTCTGCAATATATTCTGAAATGGCTTCAAGTGTTTCTGAATTCAAAGATGTATGGGAGACCATATTGGAGATAGAAGGAGGAGGGTGAGTAAAGATTGGGACAGTAATGGACTGTACCAAAGTAGAGGGGGAGGGAAAGAGTGTAAGGGACTGGAGATGAAGTGTGGGGGGGACAGAAGAGGCAGAAACCTGGGAGGTGGCAGAAGAGGGAGAAACTTGGGAGGGGACGGGGGTGGAAGGCATAGTACGAGGAGGAGGGTGAATCTCCACACTTGTAATAGAGCCAGAGAGAGGGGAAGAACTAGGTACAGAGACTGGAAGGTAAAGTGTGGAGGTGGAAGAAGGGAAGGAAGGGGCAAAGAAGATTTGAGCAATGTGGATTTTTTGGACTTCTGAGTAGAGGGGCGATTGGTATTAGGTGTCGTACGAGGTCTTGTCGATACTGGGGCTTGTGAGGAAGGACGCGAAGATGTGAGAACAGACTGAGTTGTAGTCGGGACGTCAGAGCCAAGGACAGCAAAAGGATTAGATGCCGTAGTGGCTATGGGAGGGGTAACAACAGAGGAGGCTGCAGAAGATGGGACCCCAGAAGTGGGGGGATGTTTGGAAACACAAGAATAAGAAACACGGGGTAGTCTCCCTTGGAGGCGGAGATGAGTAACTGCCATAGCATAAGGGAGACCTTCTGCCTCTTTGAGGCAACGGATTTCACGTTCATTTAACCCTTTGAGGGTTTTGGTCGTACTAGTACGTCTTACGCGTAGGGGTTTTTGACGTACTAGTACGCATAAATTCTAGCGGCCTCAAATCTAGTGGGAGAAAGCTGGTAGGCCTTCATATGAAAGAATGTGTCTATGTGGTCATTGTGCACAGTCTAAAAAAGATCCTGCAGCACACAGTGCATAATGAGAAAAAAAAAACTTTGACCATTTTTTTGGAATAAATCAGCGACTTTGCAGTGTATTTTCGTATGGTATTTATTGTTGTATTCTAGTTTTCTTGGTCTCATTTTATAGAATGGAAGACATATTACAGAAATTGAGATGATTTTGACTGGTTTTATAATGAAAGGTGCCTTGAAATTGAGCTCAAAGTAGCAGAAATGTTCGATTTTTACCAAACTTCAAAAGTAAACAAATCGTGCCAAGCATGCAATACACGTCAACTGGTGAGTCTAATATTCTTTCACAAGTGCACCAATAATATTTATACCATTTTGTACACTAATGCAGTAGTCTGCATAACAGTAAATCTTATATTTTTTGTGAGAATAAAAATTCAAAGTGGAAAGCAAAAGAATATAAGAGGGGCCTTGAGACATGACTAATGACTAGAGGAAATGTCATTTTAGTGCCAGGAATGTCTTTCTTGTTTATTCTGGACCCTATTCGGAAATTGGCATCTTTTGAAATTTGTGTGAAATTGGCAAAACTGCTAAATTCTGACCACTGTACTGGATAGTTGAATTTCATAAATGGGTAGTTTCTTGCACTCATTCGATAGAAAAAATGGAGTTCTAGCGAAATATTCATGTTTTTTGTCGACTAGTACAGTGAAATTGGCCGAAAATGTGGCTCAAAGTGGGCAAAATCGCCGATGCGTAAACATCACCAAGACCGCTAATTTTGCGAGAGCATAATTCCGTAAGTTTTCTATCAAATTTCAAACTTTTGGTGTCTTTATGATCGGGAAAAGATTCTCTATCTTTTCATTAGAGAAAATAATTTTTTTTTTTAAATTTGGCCGACCCTGAGAACGAGTTTCGGAGAGGGCCTGTCGACCCTCAAAGGGTTAAGTAGACCTGGCAACGGTGGGAGTACGAAGGGTGAGCTTCATTACAATTAAGGCAAGATGGAGGTTGACTGCAAGATGTATTAGAATGGTCGTCGGCGCCACAGACTGGGCATTCGGCCATAGATCTGCAATATTTCGCTGGGTGACCAAAACGCCAGCAATTTCTACATTGTTGCAGTGTAGGTATCACCTTTCGAACTTGTAACCGATGTCCCGCGACATATACAGAGGATGGGAGTTCTCGGCTGTCAAAAGTTAAATGAGCCACATTGCAAGGGTAACGTCTCTGCCCCCAGGCAGGAAGGACATAAGTGTCTACTTTGAGGATTGGGAGATCCTGGAGTTCCAGCTGTTCAAAAATGTCATTGCCACATGACTGGAAATTCTGTTGGACTATGGTATGGGGCAGAATGACAGTACCACTACAAGAATTGAGAGAAAGATGTTTTTCAATAGTGATAGGAGTAGTATCGATTTTCGAAAGGAGAGAAAGATCATGAGCTTGGGTAGCATTCTGGACAGTGACGATGCGCATACCGCTCTTGAGAGCATGAAAGGAAATATCTCTACCAACATGACGCAGGAGCGCTTTGCTAATACTATGGTCAGAAAGGTAGGCAGAAGAAGAAGTCGGTCTTAAAGTAAAGAATTTAGTCCATTGTGTGGTCCGAAACTGAGCGTGGAGAGGGAGTGCTTGACGTGTCGGTCTTTTCGAGTAGAATGGGAAGGTAACGAAGGAGCATCATCAGGAGATTGACGTTGGCGTTTAGGAGTAGGACCGGAGTTGGTCCGGCGTGAAATGGGCGGGCGATTCGAAAATTGCCGTACCGTAGAGGGAGAAGCCGGAAGCATAGTCAAAGGAGAGCGGAGTTCAGACAAATCGAAGGAGTCAGTCGAAGCCCCGGTACCTGAAGCGGGTGAGGAAACAGCACCAGCAAGAGGTACAGGGGCATCAGGAGTGTCCGAAGAGTGGTCTAAACACAAGGCAGGGTCAGAATGGGGTGCGGTATCAAGAAGGGGCCCGGGGGTAGTGGGTTCATGGACTAGGGCTGCCATGGTTAGGTTACTTCTTTGCTTTTTGTTTTTAAGAAAAAAAAGAAAGAAGAAAAGAAAATAAAAATAAAAAAAAGAATAAAAAAAGGGGGGAGCGGGGAGGAATAGTTCCCAGGAGGAATGAAAGGGCCGGAAATCTCCCTCCGCGCCCAAGAGGACCTCAGCACCGCTAGTAGCGCAGATGCAGCATGGAACCCGTGCCATACCCTACCCTTCATGCCAGTAAACCAGCAATCCGGGATAGCAACCTCACATCTACCGAGCTACCTTGGTGGACAAAAGAGAGGGCGGCTGGATATCCGCCACAAAGCATACCTCCTTCGTCCACCACCCCCGGAATCCGAAAGGTGGCTTCCAGAGATACATCCGTCGCCTGAAAGACACCCAAAGCTACTCCGGGATACCGGAGAGGGATCGGGACATCCCCAGGCAATCCAGATTCCACGGCAAACTACGCCACCGCCAAGAACCTCAATGGAATGGGATGGACCCCGGTGTCCTTTCCCCTACCTAGGAACTAGCGCGCCTGTGGGAGAAATCCCAAAGGCCAAAAAGAGGAAGGGCAAAAGGGAGGGGTGGGGAGGAGGAGGAGGAATGGAAAAAGGGGTGGATGGGATAGGGGAGGGGAGAATGGGGGGTAATTAGGTTCGGTCTGAGGAAGAAGACCGACAGGGCTAATTCCTCAGACCAAGAGCCTCTTCACCACGCCAAAGAGCCCCCGTATTTATCAACAGATGTGTCTATAAGGTATATCACAGAACAGATGCTTATGTGTGGATGTGAGACACAGTTTCAATGTTGCAGCAACGAGGAGATTCTACAGTGGAAATGCCCTCTCTTGAGATCAATGTGTGATGTGAATATTATAGACAGAATAGAAACAGAAGCAATTAGAAGACAACGTGACACCAAGAAAGATATATTTCAGAGCAAAAGACTGGTTATTAAGACGGTTTGATCATGTAGAATGAATGAAGCAAGTTTTAATAGAATGATACATAAACCTGGGATGGATGGAAAGTGGTATAGGGGACATCAAAGGAATGGAAGAAGTGTATAAGAGGTGCTGAGATATAATAGTTATATCAGCCAGCAGTTATATGGGAGTGTATACTTGAGTGAACATCAAAGAAAGAGATGTCTTGATCATAGGAGTGTGTACATTTGAATGAACGAAGACAAGCGGTCTTTGGGACAAGGCACACAGTAAAGTGTGAGAATAGTAATATCTTATGAAGGGATCTAGGAAACTTGTTAGCTTAGTTTGAGTATATAGGCAGAAAATTCAATGCCTGAACTGCGAAAGTTAAGTGAGAATGTTTCATGATTCGTTGGTTATCAAATGACCATGTGCAGCATTTGTGCCCAGTGGCAGCTCGTTCATAGGAGCTGTAGAGCTGCAGTCCTCCCCAGATTCTGACTGCCAGACGTATGACTTCATCAACCTTATGCTAAAATAATTTGCAACTGACAAATATATTACAGGAAAAATTTATTGTACAGTAATACCCCAGTTTTTGTCCTTATCCGTTCCAGAAGGTTGGCCAAAATCCGAAATGGACGAAAACCAAAGTAATATTTCCCATGAGAAATAATGTAAATCCAATTAATCCGTTCCAGACACCCAAAAATAACAAAAAATAAATTTTATAAAGAATAACTATAGTTTTACATACAGAAAACAATGAGAAATAAATATAAAAGCACTAATTTAATAGATAAAAGAACATTTAAATCAGTTTTACCTTTATTGAAGGCTCTTGTTGGCATATTCTTTACAAGATCCGCATGCAACTGCCTTGCCTTTTCGCAAATTATCGCCTCCACAACACTATCTCCCGCTAACTGTTGTTCGTTGATCCACACAAACAACTTCTCAACATCTTCGACTGTTTGCCATCACTACCACCCTCTACCACCATCACCCTCTACCTTTATAGAGGGTGGTTGTGATATTTCTTCACAAAACTTTGCAACTCATTCTATGAGTTTTTTCTTGAATTCTATCATGTTTCTCACCTTCTTAACCAAAAGGCTGGCACTCTGAACTTTCTTTGACCCCAAGGTGGCTTATTTCACAGTTGCAATCAATAAACAAGCACAAAAAACTGGATGAACGCATGGAGTATTGCTAACTCAACGAGAGACAGAGGCAGACTGAGTCTGGCATGTGTGAGAAGCGGCATCCTGGGTGGGTGGACACGTCTGATACGTGTAATTTTTGAGCAATGTACGATTTCTGCACAAGACAAAAACCAGGGGTCCACTGTATGTTCTTTTCAATGTATTTATAAGTGAATTTTTAATTTTTGTTGAAATGAGATAAAAAACTATTAAAAATAGAAGTTTGATGTGGTACATTAGTAAGTATAGGTATAGGTATTACTGTTGCTATGAGCCGCCACTGTTTGTGCCACATCCTTTCAATTTCGATGCAACTGAGTGTCAGACTGCCAGAATGTCCTATCGCCTATGCCCTGAGAGAGAGAGAGAGAGGTAGGGTAGGCTCCAAAACCTGGTGGTCCCTGGTCAAGGACAGACAAGGTTATCTGCCTGATGAACTTATTCCACCTTTAAATCGACAGGATGGGACCACCTCTAGTGTAGTCAAGAGAAGGCAGCCCCTCTTTGTGCACTTTGCTTACCAAAATGGAAGTTCCGGGTCCAGCAAGGGACCTCCTGGAGCTGCAAGAACTGTGTCAAACTGTCATGGTGAAATAAGGCAGGAGGGGTGCATTTCCTCTAAATCACTTGACAAGAAAGGTGTGGGCCCAGGACAAGTTGACCCCAAGATTGTTGAGAAGATGTGCAGACCGGGCTGCAGATCTAACTGCATCTTCACCCACTGCCGTACAGTGTATATGGCCTCTCCTGGAAAGATGCAAAGGTCCCTGTTCACAAAAAGAAGAGCAGAGCAAAAATCAGCAACTACAGACCAGTGTCATCCTTTTCAATCCTGGTAGTCCTGAGCAAAATCTAAGACAAATGAAGATTTTTTGACTACCCTCAACTTTGTGACGTCAATATGGCTTGGAAAGGTTTACTTGCTGCTAAATCTATTGTTAACCTTTCTCACTAAGTGGCACCAGTAGGGATGAATCCAAAGTCACTGTGTGGTAGCATGGACATTGGGGCGCTTTCAAACCGGGTGTGGCCAGGGCTTTAGCAAAACTTCAGCACGGGAATTGCAGGTTTACGCTATGTCCCTCAGGGGATTACCTTCAGGAGTCTCTAAGTGTAGTCCTCATGGCGGATCGAAAGGGCCCACCCTATTTGGGGCAAGCGTTCCACAAGGAAGTGTGTGGGTCCACTGTTATGGAATGTCTACTTCAACGACCTTCTTCATCTCATCCCGGGAATCACTGCATATGCAGACGACTGACACTGACTTCATTTATCCAAGAAAAGAAATGCCGGTGCTCTAACTACATCAATCACCAGTGAGGGGCTATATCAGTTGGGGAATAGATGGCAAGTAACATTTGAAACCGAGAAAAGCAAATGTGATGTCTTAGGCACCATGATGGTAATGCTGGTGAAAGTAGTAAGATGAATGGGATGATGTTGGCACTGGAGAAGAAGTTGATACCCTTGGGGTGAAATTTGCTCCAAACTAACTTGAAAACCCATGTGTAAATCTTGCAAACAAGGCAGCCAGGAAGCTTACAGCATTCGCGTATCTGCATTGTTACAGTAGGGTTGCAAGATCTGTCGAGGACAAGTACGCTCACACTTGAGTAGCTCCACTTTCTTGGTTTGCCTGCCCCCCTCTGTTGTCGATGCTTGACAGAGTAGAGAACGAGCAAGACTCTCATCTCTCCCCTGGACCCTCCTGGATAGTCTGTCTTTCAGCAGGCCTTCAAATGGAGGGTTGGGGTGGCCTTACTGTTAGTACAAGGCCAATTGTCAAAATACCACATTTGGATCCACTTCGAGGACGCGTGAAAAAGCTTTATGCACAAGAGGGGAGAAAGCAGCAATTCCTGGCTGTACCTTCTCCGAAATCACTCCATTGAGAATATACATACCAGGATGACTGATTGGAAACACATTGTACAGCTAATGATGTCACGAAGATAAGTCAGTTGACAAATAAAAATGTGGCCCAAGAGGGCTCCACTTCATCGTTCCCTACTTGTAGTCTCAAAAAAAAAAAAATGCTTCAAATGGGCTGATGTAGGTAAAGCTCTTAGCTGCCAATAAAGTTGGGATCCTTAACCTGTAATAGCTGTCAATAAAGCTAGGGATCCTTAACCTTGTCAAACCCGTGGGGAAAAAGAGAGAGAGAGAGAGGAGAGGGCGGAGGGAGGGAGGAGAGGAGAGAGAGGATGGAAGGGTGAGAGAGAGAGAGGAAATAGAGAGAGAGAGAGAAATAGAGATGACAATAGGGGTGACAATAAGGCAGGAGGGTGCATTCCTTCTTAAATCACTTGACAAAAAGCTGTGGGCCCAGAAAAAGTTGAGCCCAAGATTGTTAGAAAGTTGTGCAGACCAGCTAGCGCACTCTAACTCGCATTCTTTCTCACTGCCTGTACAGTTGCAAATGGCCCTCTCCATGGAAAGAGGCAAAGTGTCCTGTTCCCCAAAAAGAAGGCAGAGCAAAAAATCCAGCACTACAGACCATGTCACCCCTGTCAATCATGGTAAGATCTTGAGACAATAATTCAAGCCCAATGCGATTTTTTTGACTACCACCCTCTTTGTGTCGTCAAATGCTTCGGGAAAAGGTTATTGCTGTGATCTGTTGTAAACCTCTCCCAAGTGGCACCAGTCACTGGATGAATCCAAAGTCGCTGTGTGGTAGAAACTGGATGCTGGCGCTTTCGACCGGTATTGTGGCACAGGGTCTTAGCAAACTTCAAGCATGGAATTGCAGGCTTACGTATGTTCTCAGTGATTACCTTCATGGTAGATCTCTAAGTGTAGTCCTCAATGGAACGAATCAGCAAGACATCCTTGGGGCAAGCGTTTCACAAGGAAGTTGTGGGTCCACTGTTGAATGTCTCCCAACGACCTTCTCATCTATCCAGAATCACTGCATATGCAGAGATTTACCTGACATTCACTTATCCAAGGAAGAAATGACTGCTCTAAGCTAATCAATCCGCGAGAGCTATATCGCTTGGGGAAATAGATGGCAAGTAACATTTGCACCTGAGAAAAACGCAAATGATGATCGTTCTTAGGCACCTTTGATGGTAAGCTGGTGCAGTAGTAAGGATGAATGGGAGGATTTTTGGCCCCTAGAGAAGAAGTTGATTATCCTTGGGGTGAAATTTGACTCCAAAATAACCATGAAGAACCATGTTGTTAAATTTTGCAAACAAGGCAGCCGGGGAAGCTTACAGACTTGCCGTTCTCGCATCTGCTTGACAGTAGGGGTTGCAAGATACTGAAACGAGGTACAAGTACGCTCACACCTTGAGTATGCTCCACTTTCTTGGTGTGCCTGTCCCCCCTCTCATCTGCGCCCTGCTTGACAGAGTAGAGAACGAGCAAGACGTCTCATCTCTCGCTGGACCCATCCTGGATGGATCTGTCATTTCAGCAGAGCCTTCAACATAGGAGGGATGTGGGTGGCCTTACTGTTATGTACAAGGCCAATATTGTCAAAATACCACACTTGGATCCACTTCAGGACAGCGCGAAACAAGCTTTTATGCACAAGAGGGGCAGAAAGCAGCAACTTCACTCTGGCTGTACCTTCTCCGAACATCACTCCATTGAGATCATACATACCCAGGATGACTCGAGTATGGAACACATTCGTTCAGCAAATGATGCCCACGAGATAACGTCGTTGATCAAATGAAAATGTGGCCCACAGATGCTCAACTTCATCCTGTTCCCTACTTGTATGTCTCCAAAACCCAATAAAATGCTTTCAAATGAGCTGATGTAGGTAACAGCTCTTAGCTTGTCAATAAAGTTAGGAACCCTTTAAACCCTTTAAATAGCTTGTCAATAAAGCTAGGGATCCTTAACCTTGTCAAACCATGTGTAAAAAAAAAAAAAAAAAAAAAAAAAAAAAAAAAAAAAAAAAAAAAAAAAAAAAAAAAAAAAAAAAAAAAAAAAAAAAAAAAGAATAGAGAGAGAGAGAATAGAGAGGAGAAAAATAGAGAGAGAGGAAATAGAGAGAGAGAGAAATAGAGAGAGAGAGAGACAAATTGAGAGAGAGAGAAAAGAGGAGAGAGAGGAGAAGAGGGGAGAGGGGAGGAGAGAAATAGAGAGAGAGAGAGAGAGGGGGAGATAAAGAGAGAGAGAGAGAGAGAGAGAATAGAGAAAAGAGAGAAATAGAGAGGAGAGAGAGAGAGAGTGAGAGAGAGAGAAATAGAGAGAGAGAGAAATAGAGAGAGAGAGAAATAGAGCAAGAGAGAAATAGAGAGAGAGAGAAATAGAATCACATGCATATGCAGACGACTGTACACTGACTTTCACTTATCCAAGAGAAGAAATGCCAGCTGCTCTAAGCTACATCAATCACCAGCTGAGAGCTATATCAGCTTGGGGAAATAGATGGCAAGTAACATTTGCACCTGAGAAAATGCAAATGATGATCGTCTCTAGGCACCATGATGGTAATGCTGGTGCAGTAGTAAGGATGAATGGGATGATGTTGGCACCTGGAGAAGAAGTTGATATCCTTGGGGTGAAATTTGACTCCAAACTAACCATGAAGAAACCATGTTGTAAATCTTGCAAACAAGGCAGCCGGAAGCTTACAGCACTTCGCCGTATTTCGCATCTGCTTGACAGTAGGGGTTGCAAGATCCTGTACGAGGCACAAGTACGCTACACCTTGGTATGCTCCACTTTCTTGGTTTGCCTGCCCCCCCTTCATCTGCGACTGCTTGACAGAGTAGAGAACAGAGAAGACGTCTCATCTCTCGCCTGGACCATCCGGATAGATCTGTCATTTCAGCAGAAGGCCCTTCAAATAGGAGGGATGTAGGGGGCCCTTACTGTTATGTACAAGGCCAATATTGTCAAAAAACACACTTGGTTTCCACTTCGAGGACAGCGTGAAACAAGCTTTTATGCCACAAGACGGGCAGAAAGCAGCAACTTCACTTTTGGCTGTACCCTTCTCCAGAACATCACCCCATCTGAGATCATACATACCAGGATGACTCAAAGTATGGAACCTTTTCGTACAGCATAATGATATCAACGAGATAAAGTCAGTTGATCAAATGAAAATGCGGGCCCCACAGATGGCTCCAACTTATCCTGTCCCTTTACTTGTATGTCTCATAACAAAAAAATGCTTTCAAATGAGCTGATGTAGGTAACAGCTCTTAGCTTGCCAATAAAATTGGAATCCTTAACCTGTAATATAGGTGTCAATAAAGTGGGATCCTTAACCTTGTCAAACCCTGCGTTAAAAAAAAAAAAAAAAAAAAAAAAAAAAAAAAAAAAAAAAAAAAAAAAAAAAAAAATAGAGAGAGAGAGAAATAGAGAGAGGAGAAATAGAGAGAGAGAGAAAATAGAGAGAGAGGAGAAATAGAGGGAGAGAAAAAATAGAGAGAGAAAGAGAGAGAATAGAGAGAGAGAAATAGAGAGAGAGAGAAATAGAGAGAGAGAGAAATAGAGAGAGAGAAAAAAATTAGAGATAGAGAGAGAGAAATAGAGATAGAGAGATATAGATAGAGACAGACAGAGAGAGAACCTGTGGACAAATCAGCAAAACATGGGAGGTGCAACAAATAATAGTCCACCCTCCCAGGCACCTAGGCAGTTCTCTCGCTGTCACTGGAAGGGGCACACCACTAACAATTGCCTGCGAGATACCAGGTGCAATTACTGCCACAAGAAAGGACATCAGGAGGACCAGTGTCGGAAGAAAAAGGAACTTGACAGACTGGACCACATGTTTAGAGACCTGTTCTCGGAACAAACCAACAGGATCTCTGAATTGGTGAACACACTCACATGTCACCCACACAGCTACTTCTATCTCAGCCCAGCAGGTGGTATTGTGCCTTATACAAGACCACAGACCTACATCCCTGCAGCTGCCTTAGTGCCCTACCTCTCTCAAGGGCAGGCACCTTACATGCCTTACACACCCACCACCTCAAGCTGACCATATCATGAGGAGCCAGTCTATCAGCATCCTGTCGGCCAACATTAGAGGTTTCATTACTAACGGAGAGCTCACACACAGTTTTGTGAACACTTGACATCCTGACATGATAGCTGTTGTTTAACCCTTTGACTGTCGCGGCCGTATATATACGTTTGCGAGGTACCGTGTTTGACGTATATATACTCATAAATTCTAGCGGCTTCAAATCAGGCAGGAGAAAGCTAGTAGGCCCACATGTGAGAGAATGGGTCTGTGTGGTCAGTGTGCACCACATAAAAAAAATCCTGGAGCACGCAGTGCATAATGAGAAAAAAAAAACTCCGACCGTTTTTTTTAATTAAAATGCCGACTTTGTGGTCTATTTTCGTATAGTATTTGTGGTTGTATTCTCGTTTTCTTGGTCTCATTTGATAGAATGGAAACTATATTATAGAAATGGAGGTGATTTTGATTAATTTTACTATAAAAAGAACCTGGAAATGGAGCACAAAGTACAGGAAATGTTTGATTTTTGCCCATGTTCAAAAGTAAACAAATGATGTCATTGTCCAATAAATGTCCAAATAGCCATTCTAATACGCAGTCATGAATGGGGTTGATGTAATTTTTTACAATTATTACAGTATTGCAGTAGTCTGCATAACAGTAAATCTTCTATTTTTTGTTTGAATAAAATTTCAAAATAAAAAGCAAGAGTAATATCACAGGGACCTGGAGACATGACTGATGAACAAAGAAAATGTTATTTTAGAGCCAGGAATGTCTGCATTGTTCATTCTGGACCTTATTTTGAAATTGTCGTATTTTTAATTTTCGTGAAATTGGCCAATTGCAAAATTTCTGACCATGTTATTGGGTAGTTGACATCGGTAAATGGGCTGTTTCTTGTACTCAATCGATAGAAAAAATAGTTCTGAAGAAATAGTTATGAGTTTGGTTGACTGGAATAACGGAATTAGCCGAAAATAGGGCTCAAAGTGGGCGAAATTGCCGATTTTTAAATATCGCCGAAGTCGCTAACTTCGCGAGAGCATAATTCCGTCAGTTTTCCATCAAATTTCGTTTTTTTGGTGTCTTTACAATCGGGAAAAGATTCTCTATCATTTCATAAGAAAAAATAATTTTTTTTTTTTTAAATTTTGCGACACCAGGAGACACCTCAGGATTTGGGGTTGCGACAGTCAAAGGGTTAAACATTTTTGGATGACAGGACTCCAGAAAATTTTGCAAGAATTGCTGGCTACACCTCATGGATGAGAAGAGACAGGCAAGGGCAAGGAAGAGGTGTTGCTGTCTGCTTCTCTAAAAGTGTACATGCCCAGCACATTGATGTTTCCATCTTTATTCATCTTGAAATGATGTTCTTCAAGCTATTCATACACACTAGTACCTCTGTACTAGCATGTGCAATGTACATACCTCAGTGACAACATGCAGACCCCATCAATTTCCTAATGGAAAATGTGGACTCCCTTCTGCTACAACACAACTGTCAACATATCATAATTATTGGTGACCTCAACCAACACCTTATACAGAGGGACTTTGATGACCTTCTTGCAGTATTTGACATGAGAAACTTTGTTGATTTCCCTACTCACATCTCTGGCTCCTCCCTTGACCCAGTAGTGAGTGATCTGGCAGAAGGTATAGTCACTTGTCAACCCATCGGCTATGGTGGATCATCTGACCACAAGGCTGTTTTTATGACACTTAAGATCCCAACAGAACGAGGTGAGTCCACACACACAACCTAGCTATGGAAAAGAGGTACTGTAATTGGCCAGCCCTTTGCTCTGAGCTCGCCACCATCCTTAATCTACTACAAGAACACATTCCTCACCGGCAATATGTGATGAAGCCTACAGATCAGACTTGGTTTGGCTTTCATTGTAGAGAGGCTGCTACTGCTAAGTACAAGACATGGCAAAGGCATAAGAGACATCCTACCACCAATAACAGGAACTTGCACAGGCAAGCCTGTAGGCATATGAGTGACATTCAAAAGTGGGCCATTGCTAAATGGGAGGTGAACACAATAAGAAAGCTAGCATCAGGAAGAGTAGGCTCCAAAACCTGGTGGTCCCTGGTCAAGGATCAGGGACCACCAGGCTACCAAAATGCAAGTTCCTGATCCAGCAAGGGACCCTCCTTGGCTAGCTGCAAGAACTGTGTCAAAACTGTCAGTGGTGACAATAAGGCAGGAGGAGGTGCATTTCCTTCTTAAATCGCTTGACCAAGAAAAGGCTGTGAGCCCAGACAAGTTGAGCCCAAGATTGCTGAGAAGATGTGCAGACCAGCTAGCAGCACCTCTAACTCGTATTTTTCAGCACTGCCTAGTACAGCGTAAAGGGCCTTCTCTGTGGAAAGAGGCAAATGTAGTCCCCTGTTCACAAAAAGAAGAGCAGGGCAGAAATCAGCAACTACAGACCAGTGTCATTCCTGTCAATCACTGGCAAGATCCTTGAGACAATAATCTCAAGACAAATGACAGTTTTTTGACTACCACTCACTACTTTGTGACCGTCAATATGGCTTCAGGAAAGGTTACTCTACTGCTAATCTGTTGTTAAACGTCTCCACTAAGTGGCACCAGTCACTGGATGAATCCAAAGTCAGCTGTGTGGTAGCACTGGACATTGCTGGTGCTTTCGACTGGGTGTGGCACCATGGCCTTAGCAAAACTGCAAGCACTGGGAATTGCAGGCTCTATACTATGTCTCCTCAGTGATTACCTTCATGGTAGATCTCTAAGGGTAGTTCTCAATGGAATGGAATCAGCAAAACATCCTATTAGGGCAAGTATTCCACAAGGAACCATGCTGGGACCATTGTTATGGAATGTCTACTTCAATGACCTTCTTCATCTCATCCCAGAATCCCATGCATATGCAGACGATTGTACACTGACATTCACTTATCCAGGAGAAGAAATGCCAGCTGCTCTAAGCTACATCAATCACCAACTAAGAGCTATATCAGCTTGGGGAAACAGATGGGAAGTAACATTTGCACCTGAGAAAACACAAATGATGATGGTCTCTAGGCACCTTGATGGTAATGCTGGTGCAGTAGTAAGGATGAATGGGAGGGTGTTGGCACCTGGGGAAGAAGTTGATATCATAGGGGTGAAATATGACTCCAAACTGACCATGAAGAACCATGTTGTAAATCTTGCAAACAAGGCAGCCAGGAAGCTTACAGCACTTTGCCATATCTAGCATCTGCTCGACAGTAGGGGTTGCAAGATTCTATACGAGGCACAAGTACGCTCACACCTTGAGTATGCTCCACTTTCTTGGTTTACTTGCCCTCCCCTCTCATCTGAGACTGCTTGACAGAGTAGAGAACAGAGCAAGACATCTCATTCTCGCATTGACCAGTCCCGGAAAGCTGTCATTTC
>NC_069476.1:8979476-8997977 GCF_026875155.1 Cherax quadricarinatus | reverse complement strand
AAACCCAAAAGTTAGTCCTGAGCAGGAGTCTGCATAAACTTCCAACATCACTAAACCGACCCTCTCCGATGATTTCTCCTATGTACACTTCAGCGCTTCCGCTCGTCATCTTTGGTCTCCAGAGTAAAAAAGTTGCTCTCATCAGCAACAATTTCTGCATATTCTTCAGACTTGCTGCCGCTTGTCTTGACATCTCTTCCATTTTTGAAGCTGTCGAAAGTTCCTGCTGCCGGACCCACTCGCCTTAGTGTTCCAGAGGAAAGTGGGGACTGTTTTGTCGACTAGGCAACATATGTCTAAGAGGTCGGAAAGGGGGACTCGGCAATTTGGCGACGCTGAGAGGAGGGGTAACACTCAGGTTTTCTGCCGTTCCCGCTACATGGGCTGGTATCTACATTGTGGTATAGATACCCACAAAATGTTTACTTCAGCTTGGTATGAATATTTTTACCATTTAAGGTATTTCATGCTTTAAGCTGCTTTTTTATGCAGTCTTATTTTGTTTAATTCTGGCAATTGACAAGGTCGTATTTGTCAAATACAGTTTAATAAGTACAGAAACTCGCTCCATATGTGGTGAAAAGATGGAGATGTGTTTTGACGGCTAAATGGCTGTACTATTTTTTACCAGTATAAAATTTTGTACTAAAAAATATTTCTTTAAAGAACTATTTGAAGATTAGATTTAAATCTAACAAGTGAAAAGGGAAAAAGTTATTTATAAAATAAATTTTCATGTGACATAGATTTGTCCTATTCGAAATGTTATGGAAATTTAAAAGTGATTACCTATAGTCATGAAAATACATTGAGTAGCCAGTGGGGCTTGCTACTGCCACCTCATACACTCCGCTGTAGGGAAACTAATGTTAAAGCTTTACTTACACTACATATTATTAAAGTTGTCCAAGTATTTGGGTTTCTGAAGGCATATTCATTGTTACGAAAGATGAGTGTCTGTTTCAGTTTTGACAATGTTTTTTTTGGGAGGAATTTAAATAGCAATTATAATCTAATTTTCTATTTCTTTTTTTTTCTTTGTTCATTTGCCAGAGTACACTGCAAAAAACTGATTTTTTTTGAAAGGCAATATACTTCATTAGCTAAAGATTTTCTGCCTAACTGAAGTACCATATTTTAATTTGAAAATACAGAATCGGAGAATTGTAATCCGTTGTTTTTTCGTCTGTGACCGATATTTTGCATAAATTTTTGGTTTCTTAGTAGAAAAAATTAACTTGCAATTGTTATGCAAATTGCTTGGTAGTGAATCAAATAAGGGCATGCATAGATGGTTAAATTGTATTTTGTTTGAAACTAAATTTTTATCAAGTATTATTACATTAAATTCTGGGCTTTGAGATCCTATCTAAAAAATGTATGTAGCTCTTTTAATCTTTTATTTTTAACAGTATATGTCTGGAAGTATTGGACTGTTTCAACGGACCCTTTCGAAGGATGTTGGGCTACGATGCTGAAAGTTGTAGATTACGCAGTTATCATTGCATCTTTTGACCATTCCTTCACACGTTCCGTGGACGTTACTTTCTTTTATTTCAAGTTTGTGGTGCGACCCTGCGGTCGTGAGGGGGGAGGTGTTACGAGTGTCACCTTATCCGATTTGTATTTGAGAAATATTCCAGTAGGATATTGCTCTATACTTTATTAAATGTGTATTAATAACATTGTACTATATTATATTGTTTTGTTAGGGGTTATATAATGTCTTTCATGGAAACCACTAGTTTGTGCCGGTTTTACTAGTTCAGGTTACTGGGCGTCCCCAGTCACGTAACCAACCTAACATCAGTTTAAACCACGCATTAGTATAGTCAGTGGGTTTCCCACCACACTGAGTAGCTTCACAACACTCAGAGTAGGTTCTCAGCACTCCGCTCTGAGTAGGTTTTCCCACACTCTCTCAGAGTACGTTCACAACACTGAGTAGATTCATACACTCTTCTGAGCAGATTCAGGCGCTCAGCCTTTAATACATTTCCTCGCTGTAGAAGATTACTTAGTCCCAGACAACGTGTACTTTATGTATAACACTGTAAGAGAGAGAACTTTGTACCCTATACTAATTTTATATGGGTTCTTTTACAATAAAGATCACATTTTTTTTTAGTCGGATCAGTCTCCTAATGGTAATCCCCATATTAAAATGACATTTGGGCTGAGGACAAAGCCTGATTCGACATCTTTTTACAGAAAGGGGCCGGAAACAGGCCTATAAAACATGGGCGTTAACGTAACAACTGCAAGCTACAATATTAAAAAAAAAAAATTGGTATACATGATAGTCAACGAGGCAGAGCACCGCCTACATACTGACAAAGTTGAAGAAGGAGACAGTTGTGCAACATTTGGGAGTCTTTATTAGGGAAAAGTTTCTCCACCTGGGCTTTTTCAGTGGGGAAAATGGGGAGTTTGAGGTTAATCAGTCCCTCATCCTGGTTTTGTGTTCTGTCCAATCGTGATGGACTCCAGACTGAGGGATTAATTACCTTTAAAACTCCTCATCTTCCACTGTTGTCTTTGTATTGGACGAAGAAAACCATTGGCTGGTTTACCTGGAGGTTACCTGGAGAGGGTTTCGTGGGTTAACGCCCCTTCGGGCCCCGTCCCGAGACCAGGCTTCATTGTGGATCAGGGTCTGATCAACCAGACTGTTACTGCAGGCCGCACGCAAGCTGACGTACGAACCACAGCCTAGGTGATCAGGTTACTGACTTTAGTCGCCTGTCCAGAGCATTCTTGAAGACAGTAGGGTCTATTGGTAATCCCCCCTTTTGTATACTGGGAGGGAATTGAACATTTTGGCCCCGGACACTTATTTTGTTGTCTCAGTGTACTCGTGGCGCCCCTGCTTTTCATCGGGCGAATGTTGCATCTCCTGCCGAGTCTTTTGCTTTCATATGAAGTGTTTTTGGGTGAAATTTTGGACCAATCCCTCCAGGGACCTTCCAATGATTTTAATATATCTCTCCTCGCCTGTGTTCGGGGAATACAATAAAGGGTTAAACCCTTTCCCCCAGTTTTTTAGATCGTTATCGCATTTGTGTGCCGGAAAGTTCTTTGTACAATCATGGGTCTGCAATGTTCCCCTTGAAAGGGGCCCCCGTTATTGTAACAGCAGTATTCCAGCCTAAAGCACAACGATTTGAAGAGAATCATCATGGCTTGGAGTCCTTTTTTTGAAGGTTTCATTTTCACCCATCATTTTTCTAGGGGGATGAGGAAATACATTGTTGTGGTCTTAGAAGCAGTTTCCCCTGACTTTATCACTCCCAGGTCCTTCACATTACTTTTCCGCTCATTGTATGGTTAAATTTTGTGGTATACCCTAAAATTTTTTTTATTTCAAGTTTCCATATCTGAGTAGTTAAAATTTCTCCTCGTTGACTTCATATTGTTTTTGAGTGGCCTTTTAAAATTTTGGTGATGTCCGCTTGTGTCACAGTGTTTTCGGGGAGGTCACTGCCATGGTGATGGGGGTGCCTCCGCAAAAGGAAGACACGGGCTATGGAACATCTATCTTCGTCAAAATGGGGGAATGAAAAATAAATGGGAGTGAGACTGTCCTTGTGGAACAGAGCTTTTTACCATGGCTGCCTCAGACATTACTTTTTACAATTATTTTTTGTTCTATTTGCAGGAAGTTGCAGATCCATCTACCAACTTTCCCGTTATTCCTTTATCCCCCATTTTTGTGTGTTTAAAACCACCGGTACACTTGGGGGAACGTTTCCTAAATAAAGATTCCCATATTTGCACAAGTGTCTCACCCTTCAATTTGTCAGTTTTCAAAACCATTTTAAACCAAAAAGGTTAAGATCCCCTTTCCAGAAGAAGTGGGGGAGCATGAAATAAGACGATTTTGCCAGACGAGTCTTGGATCTTAGTGGGCAAATTTTTTGGCTAGAATAGGGGAAAGTCAAGTTTCATGAGACTTGCGGTGTTAGAATCTAAATCCCCGAAGCTTCTAGGCGCGGGTGTCAAAAAACCCCGTCGTTTTTTATCAGTAAACTCTTACAGAAAATTATTTTCCGCTGTTTCCCACCTCTGATATAATTTTGCACTACAACGGGTCTTGGGCGAGTGTAAACCAAAAAGCTACATAAAATAATAAAACTCAGGAGCTACAGCAATAATACAAGAATAATTTGTACGGTCTGTTTCCACCCCTGTACACAATGAGATTGTTTATAAAAGTGGAGGGTTTTTTCTACTTTGTTCGTGTTCTTCACTTCCCTGTGCACTTTTTTGCCATTATTATGTGCAAGAAAGGTTTTCCTTATAAAAAATTAAGACCTTGGAAAAGAAGAAAAATACTTTTAAAAAAAAGAAATATTACTAGTTTCACAAAATGTTTTTTTTATCAATATAAAGGGTACAAGCCACCCCCATGGAAAACACCCGGGGAAACAAAAAGGTTGGGGGGGGTGATCAGGGGTGAGATTGTCTTCTTATTCCTGACCTGTGTATGGTGGGACAACATGCTGCTCTGAACGGGGCCTCAGCATGCTCTACAAATTTCCTTTTAAAAACTAAAAAGTTTTCGTGAGTATATATTTTTAAATGGGGATTATCTTTTTAGCCCCAATTCAGTTTAGGCCTCCAAAATTTTTTAAAACCCAAAATTTTTTCAAGAAACATAACAAAATAAAACAGGTAATTGGTAAAAGAAAACTGCAATCAACCAAAACTTTATAAAATTACTTTTATATCTAAACAAAAAAAAGAGGAACCGGCAGCAGCCTTTGGGCCCCATACTAGGCAGGTCCTTACATTCATCCCCACTAACAAAATATTTGCCCAAACCCCCAATTTTAAAAATTTTACCCAAGCAATAAACTTTGATAATTCTATTAAACTCACGAGCAATTCCCACTCAAATCCAACCCTTCTCACTCAGTATTTATTCAACCAAAATTTGAAACTCCCAACGTTTTGCTTCAATAACCCTATAACAGACTGTTCACATCAAGCCTCATCTCAACCAATACTTTCCCATATCCTTTCGAAATCTAAATTTATTAATTTGAATTTATTAGGGCGGGTTTTTTTCTTTGGGAATACCCTCAAAACCTTTTTTACCCCTTTTAAAATACCACATCTTCCATTACCATTTCGATCAGTCTCCCCTCAGTCTTCGTTTACAAGTGAATTAGTTTAAGATCTTCAATTGTCTTCTTAGGGAGGGATTTCTACACTGGATGTTTTTAAAATTTTTATTCCTTTCTGTAATATGGAACGGAAATGAACTGCTAATCTAGGTGAGGCCTTATAATGATTAAAATTTAAAAAAATAACCGCGGGACTTTCTGTTGTTTTACACTTCTAGATAAAAAATCCCAGGAATTTTTTTGCTTTTTTACATACGTTTGGGCCTGGTCTTTGGTTTAAGGTTGCTGCTCACCATAACCCCACCCTTTTCGCAACCGTAGGGCTAAGTTTACGTATTTAACTGATAAGTAAGGTTAGGGACCCCCCCGACTTCAGAACCTTGCATTAATTTACATGAACGTATTCCATTTTTCGACCAGGAATTGATTTTTTGCAAAATCCTCCTGAAGTTCCGTGAAATCTACGTTTGAATAAATTTATCCTACTTTCTCTGTGTCATCGGGAATTTGCTCATATCACTAAAATTCCCTCATAAAGGTCATTGAAAAAATTTAAAAAACAACGGCCCCAAGACTGATTCCTGTGAACCCACTGTTACAGATCCCCACTCGGTTTAGCTTCATTTAAGCATATCTCTGCTTCCTTTAGTGAGCCATGACTCGATCCTGACAGCCTTTTTCCCCCCCAAGCCATGAGCTCCACTTTTTTTAACAGTCTCGGGTGGGGTCTTATCAAAACCCTTTACTAAAACAAATAAACAATATCGAATTTTTTATCATAAACAAGGGCCCTCAAAAGCTTTACTAAAGGGTTTAAAAAATTTATTAGGCAGAACGGCCTCCGTGTCCAGCTGAGTATCATTAATAAAGCTATCTTATCAGGGGCTCTTAAACTCCTTAATTGACCTATAATTTGCCTACAATTGGGGTTTTGGTTTATTGGGCGGAAATTTTTGGGGTAACGATTGTCCCTTTTTAAAAATGGGAAAATTACTAGCCATTTTCCCTTCGGACAAAACCCCCCTGTTTAAAGAGAAAAATTTAAAAATATTATTTAAGGGGTTCACAAAGTTCCATTTTCACTCTTTAAAAACCCCGGAAAAAAGTTTATCGGGGCCCGGGGTTTATTTTGTTTTTAAACCGGCTATCTTTTTGATAATCATTTCGTAGTGACTTCATGTTGCATAATTATCGTCTTCACCCATTAAAAAAATTATTACTGGAAATAGTTAGTGTCTCCTGAGTGAAACCGAGGGGGAAAAAATTTTTAAGAATAAAGCACATTTCATTCTCCTTGTCAGTAAGGTCCCATATTTTTTATTTTAAGTTAACCTATTTTATCTCTAACTTTTGTTCTAAAAACCCTGGAAAAAAATTTTTGGGGGGGGGGGGGGTTATCGAATCATAGAAACTTTAATTTTTATCTCTTTTTAGCTTTCTTATCCCTTTTTTTAAGGCCTTTTTAAATGTCAATATATGGATTCGTAAAAGTACCCTCACCTCTTTTGATGCCCCTTTAAAAATTTCCTTTTTTTTTCTGTCCAAAAGATATTTGAGCCTATTTTTCACCATTTTGGGTCATTCTTTCGATCAAATTTTCCCCTTATATGGGATAAGTGTTTTTTGGGCAGTATGTTTTGAGTTAAGAAAGGTCAACACAGCTCTCTTCGTTCCCCCCGGTCCACAGATAAGTGTTCTCAAAATCATTGAAATCGCAAAAGCGAAAATCGGGCCCCTTTACTGAATTATCCCTACTATCATATTCCCATTCAATGCAAAGGTAAATTGATTTGTGACCCCTTGTCCGAGCTCCTCTGAAATTTCAAAATTATTAACAAGGGTTTCCTTGCTTCCCAAAAACCAAGTCAAGCGGGTTATTTCCCCTTGTAGGCTCTGTCACAAACTGATTTAAAAAACAACCCCTAAAACACTTTTTGAGTCCTTTGATTCTAAATTCTCAGTCAAAAAATTTCCCAATAAATATGCCCTAAATTAGTCCCTAAATTACTACGTTATTGTCCCTTGTGGCCTTAAAAATTTCCTCTCTTTAGTGTCTCCCTGGCCCCTATCTAAGTTTGGGGGACGGTTTTTTCACCCCTAAAATAAAATTTTCATGCCCCCGAAAATTTTTTTCCAGCTCTGTTTTACTTCAGATTTAATACCTTTTTTTATGCAACATTCAAGCGATCTGGGACATACAATCCCCCACCCCACCCCCCTTCCCGATACTTCTGTCTATTGGAACAATTTAAAAAACCCTGAATAAAACTTCTCGGCATGCCCCGACTTTTTAAATTTAAACCCAGTCTCATGATGGGCAAATACATTGTTACCTGCACTAGCAACTAATCTAACTTGTCCATCTTATTCCTAGACTACGGCTATTATCATGTGTATATTTTAAAGGGCCCCCCTTTTTCTTTTCCCCTTTCTGCTAATTTTTGTTTTTTTTTTTACTAAACCATTTCTCCTTGTCCCATATTTCCCTCCTTCCAATTTTCCCTCATTCTGCTTTTTACTAATTTCCCGTCTCATTTTCCCACTTTACTTTTTTCCGAAAAACCCAACCCCAACTATTCCAGTTTAAACCCCAGCCCCTATGATTCCCCTGCTCCCCCCCCGCCCCAAAAAAGGCCCTTTTCCCAATAAAACTTTCTTCCTAGAAAGGGGCCCAGGCAAATTGACCCCCATTTCCCCCAATTTTCCCCCCAATGACAAATTCCCCCCCCATTCTTTCCACTCCCTAACAGGGTTTCCCCCTTCCCCCCAAATCTTTGCGACCTAACCGAATAGTTTCATCCTCGTTCATAGTTCCTCCACACGAACAATAAAAATTCCCCCAAACCCTCTGTTTTTGTTCAAAAAGGGGTAAAAAATTTATACCCCAAAGGGGAAACACATTTTAAAATTACCTAAAAATATATTCATAACCTGGTATTCAAAACCAAAGTTTTTTTTAAACCCCTTTTTTTTTTTTTTAATAATACAACCCCCAAACCAAAAAATTTCAAAGTTTAAAAAAATTTTCCAAAATTTTTTATTTTATTTTTCCATCTTCCATTTAAAAAAAAAATTTTTTTTAACCCCGGAGGTTCCTTTTTCTTAAATTTAAAAAAAAAAAACAATTAGTTTTCATATCGCACCAAAATACCTAAATTATTTTTTTCCCCTCCTAAAAATTCTAAAGGCAACTTTTTAAATTCAAAACACCAAAACATTTTTAAAAATTAAAATCATCACCATCTTAAAAAAAAACCCCCATTAAAATAAATTTTTAAAAAACAAATACCATTTCTTCAAAAATTTGAACCCTAAATATGTAAAACCCCAAAATTAAGTTTATTTTTTCCAATTTTATTAAAAATTTTTCCAAAATTTTTTTAAAAAAATATTTAATTTATATAAATAAAAAAATATTTATTTTTTTCAAAATTCCTTTTTTGAAACTACAATTATATCCCACCCTTATTTTATAAAAACCTTTTTAACTTTTTTAAATATTTTAAAAATTTTTTAAAAAATATAAAAATTTTATTTTATAAAAAAACCCCCTTAAGGTTTTTTAAAAATTTACCAAGAAATTAAAAAAAAAAAATGAAAAACCAACATATTTTTTTTAAATAATTTTTCCCTTTTATTTAAAAATTTTTCAATTTTAAAAAAATTTACAATTTTTTTTTTTAGATATTAATTATAAATTTTGGAAAATTTATTATAAATCATAAAATTAAATTCCCAAAAATTGTAAAAAACAACCTTACAATAAAAAAAAATTTTTTCCCTAAAAAATTTTAAAAAACCTTTTTTAAAGATTTTATATAAATCTTTTAAAAAAAAATTAAAAATTTTTAAATTTTAAAAAAAAACCCAAATTTAAACCCCCAAAAAACCAATAAATTTAACATTAAGTTTAATAAGAAAATAAAAAAAAAAACAAAAATTTTTTTTTTTATTTCCCAAATTTTTTCAATTATTTTCAAAACAAAAATTTTTTCCATCCAAGAAAAATTTTTATAAACGAAAAACCCCTTTTACCTATTTACATGAAAATTTTTTAATTTTTAAATATAATAAATTATATCATTTTATAATAATAAAAAATAATTATTTAATTTTATATGGTTTTTTTTGTGTTGGTTTTTTTGGTAAAAAATCCCCGAATCATTTAACAAATTTAAAAAAGAATAATTTTATCTTTTTTAAAATTCCACTCATCAATTCAATTTCCCCAAAAAAAAAAATAAATTTTTCAAAAATGGGTTTATCCCACCCCCAACTTAAAAATTTTTATATTTCCTTTCCCCAAATTTTTAAAAAACCCTATTTTTCCTTTTTTCCCTTTTAAAAATTTTCAAACCCATGGGCCCAATAATTGAAAATCTTAGAAAAAATTTACCCCCTTGCTTGTCTTCCCCAAAACCCCCCAAACCCCCCACAACCCCCAAAACCCCCCAAAAAACCCCCCCTCACCAACAAACCCCCCCCCAAAAAAACCCCCACCCCCAAACCCTAATTTTTATTTATAAAAAATTTTTTTTTTATTTCCGAAATTAAAATGGTTTTTAGGTATTTAAAATTTTGCCTTTTTTAAAAAAATTTTTTAACTTTGGTAATTTTTTCAAAGGAAAATTTTTAAAAAAATTTTAAAAGCACCAAGAATTTAAAATTATAACCCTTTTTTTAAAAAAAGACCATTTATTTTTTTTAAAACCCCTAAAAAATTTTTTTTGGTTTTCAAAATAATCAAAAAAAAACACCCGGGAAAAAAATTTTTTTTGGGCAGAAAAATTTCAAATTTTTATAAACAAAATTTTATTTCCCCCAAAATTTTAAATTTTAATTGCTTTTAACCCGATCCCTTTTTCCTTTGGCAGGGGCATTTATAAATTTTTTAAAATTTTTAAATAAATTATTAAAATTCTCCATGAAAAATGTCATTAAAAGGCCATTTAAAATTTATTTTTAAAATTTTTTCCTTAAAACTTTTAAAAATATTTTTTTTCCTTAAAATGGAAAAAAAATTTTTTGAAAAAGTTTTATAATTTTTAACAAAAAATTTTTCCTAACCCCTTTATTTTAGATTTGTTAAAAGAAATTTTTCTAAAAAAAACCAAAGAAAATATTTTTTTCCAAAAATTTTTTGGGAAAAAACCCCTCAAAAAATTTTTTTTTTCCCTAGGAAAAAGGTTTTTCTTTTTCAAGCCCAATCCCCGTTTTGCCAGGGGCTAAAATTTATTAATTTTATAAAAAATTATTAACTAATTAATTTTAAATATATAAAAAAGTTTTATTTAAAAAAAACAAAATTTAATTTTAAAGGGGTTTAAATTTTTGAATTATTGTCAAATTTGGGGGTTTTGGGGGGGACATTTAAGAAATGGATTTAAATAAAAGACATGGGGTATAAATTAAAAAAAAATTTTATTAAAATTTTTTTTGGGGGTGGGGTTTTGTGGGGGGGGGTTTGGACCCCTAAGGGGCTATGTTAGAAGGAAGGGGTGGAACTGGTATTTTACTACACTTTGGGGTGACGGGTTTTTAATTTGGGGAAGGGGAAAAGATTTTTGTAAGTTGAGTTTTGGAAAAAGGGAAATAAAGCCCCCCCTTTAAGGGGGGGAGTTTGGGTTTTCTTTAAAAATTTGATTTTTATTCTTTCTTTAACGGGGCAGCCCCCTCGCAAAAAAAGTGAATTTTTTGAGGGGGGGAAATTTAAAAGGGTTTTTTTTCCCAACCCCCCCCCCCCAACCCACCACCCAAAAAAAAAAAAAAAAAAAAATTTAACAAAACAACACCAAACCCAAAATTCAAAATTTTTTTGGGTTTAAGGGGGGCGAAAAAACTGGAAAAACCCATTATAATCTCTAAAATCCTAGAAATTTTTTCATTAGGGGTTAGGGGATTTTTGCCCCCCAAAAAACTAAACACATTTAATTTTCAAAGGCATTTATTTTACAAACCCCCTTTTTGGGGTTTTTAAAAAATTAATATAAAAAAATTTTTATATATTTTTATTTAAATATTTTAAATTTTTATCAAAAAACCCCCTGTTTTTTGGAAAATTTGTATTTAACTTTATTTTGCCTATAACATTATAATTTTTTTTTTTTTATATATTAAATATTATTTCGGGGCGATACCCCGGCCCGTTTCCCGACCTTTAATCCCTTCCCACCTTTTCTTTTTAAAATTTTCTTAAGTATGTAATTTTCCCCCAGAAATTAAAAAAATTCCCTTACTGTTTTTCGGGGTAAAAAACCCCCTAAAAATTTAATTTTCGTTTTCACTTTTAAAAATGTTTTTTCCCCTTTTCGAAAAATTTTTTTCCACCCAAAATTTTCCCCTTTTATTTTGATGTGTTAACCCCCCTTTTTGTGGGGAGGGGTAAAATGTTAATGAAGAAAGTTTTTTTTTTCGGGGATTTTCTTTCTTTGGGTCCCCTGCCTCGGGGGGGAAGGGGCCGACTTTTTGAAAAAAAAAAAAATTATATATATATGTATATTGTATATCAATAACAACACTGCAACCAAGGACTCGCCCCCCTGCTGTTTGGTCTGCCCAGGTGGGCGAAAACACATGACCCTTATCTACTGGACCATACGATCCTTAAAAGTACGCACCCCAGCAGAACTGGATGTTGTGGTCGTATGGTCCAGTGGATTAGGGCGTTATGTGTGTTCGCCCACCATAAGGCAGGCTAAAGCAGCAGGGGTTTTCGAATCGTTGGCTAGTGCAGTGCTATTATTGATCAATACCACTCTTTTCGTGGTCACAATAACAAATATATAATATATATATATATATATATATATATAAAATATATATAATATATATAATATATTTTATAAAGCAAAACAACCACAGTGTTTGTTTTTGCATATTCTGATATTATATCTTTTTACTTATTGCATATATACATTATACATATGTGTGTGTGTGTGTGTACTCACCTAGTTGTACTCACCTAGTTGAGGTTGGGGGGGTCGAGTCCGAGCTCCTGGCCCCGCCTCTTCACTGATCGCTACTAGGTCACTCTCCCTGAGCCGTGAGCTTTATCATACCTCTGCTTAAAGCTATGTATGGATCCTGCCTCCACTACATCGTATCCCCAAAAACTATTCCACTTACTGACTACTCTGTGGCTGAAGAAATACTTCCTAACATCCCTGAGATTCATCTGTGCCCTTCAGCTTCCAACTGTGCCCCCTTGTCCACTGTGTCCAATCTCTGGAACATCCTGTCTTTGTCCACCTTGTCAATTCCTCTCAGTATTTTGTATGTCGTTATCATGTCCCCCCCTATCTCTCCTGTCCTCCAGTGTCGTCAGGTTGATTTCCCTTAACCTCTCCTCGTAGGACATACCTCTTAGCTCTGGGACTAGTCTTTTTGCAAACCTTTGCACTTTCCTCTAGTTTTTTTACGTGCTTGGCTAGGTGGGGGTTTCCCAAACTTGTGCCGTATACTCCAATATGGGCCTACGTACACGGTGTACGGGGTCCTGAATAAATTTCTTTTTAAGATGTCGGAATGCTGTTCTGAGGTTTGCTAGGCGCCATATGCTGCAGCAGTTATTTGGTTGATGTGCGCTTCGGAAGATGTGAGTGGTGTTATACTCACCCCAAGATCTTTTTTCCTTTTAGTGAGGTTTGTAGTCTCTGGCCCCCTAGACTGTACTCCGTCTGCGGTCTTCTTTGCCCTTCCCCAATCTTCATGACTTTGCACTTGGTGGGATTGAACTCCAGGAGCCAATTGCTGGACCAGGTTTTGCAGCCTGTCCAGATCCCTTTGTAGTTCTGCCTGGTCTTCGATCGAGTGAATTCTTTTCATCAACTTCACGTCATGTGCAAACAGGGACACCTCAGAGTCTATTCCTTCCGTCATGTCGTTCACAAATACCAGAAACAGCACTGGTCCTAGGACTGACCCTGTGGGACCCCGCTGTTCACAGGGGCCCACTCTGACACCTCGCCCCCGTACCATGACTCGCTGCTGTCTTCCTGACAAGTATTCTTTTGATCCATTGTAGTGCCTTCCCCCTGTTATCCCTGCTTGGTCCTCCAGTTTTTGGCACCAATCTCTTGTGGGGAAAACTGTGTCAAACGCCTTCTTGCAGTCCAAGAAAATGCAATACACCCAAACCCCCTCTCTTCTTGTCTTACTGCTGTCACCATGTCATAGAACTCCAGTAGGTTTGTGACACAGGATTTTCCCGTCCCTGAAACCATGTTGGCTGCTGTTGATGAGATCGTTGCTTTCTAGGTGTTCCACCACTCTTCTGATAATCTTCCCCATGATTTTGCATACTATACATGTCAGTGACCACGGGTCTGTAGTTTAATGCTTCATGTCTGTCTCCTTTTTTAAAGATTGGGACTACATTTGCTGTTTTTCCATGCCTCGGGCAATCTCCCTTTTCGATAGATGTATTGAATATTGTTGTTAGGGTACACATAGCCCCCTCTGCTCCCTCTCTCAATACCCATGGAAGATGTTATCTGGCCCCATTGCCTTTGAGGTATCTAGCTCACTCAGAAGCCTCTTCACTTCTTCCTCGGTTGTGTGCACTGTGTCCAGCACATGGTGGTGTGCCCCACCTCTCCGTCTTTCTGGGCCCTTCTGTCTCCTCTGTGAACACTTCTTTGAATCTCTTGTTGAGTTCCTCACATACTTCACGGTCATTTCTTGTTTTTCCTCTCCTCCTTCCTTCCTTAGCCTGATGTTGTGTGTGTGTGTGTGTGTGTGTGTTTTGTGTGTGTGTGTGTGTGTGTGTGTGTGTGTGTGTGTATGTACTCACCTATTTGTACTCACCTATTTGTGGTTGCAGGGGCCCGATCATAGCTCCTGGCCCCGCCTCTTCACTGATTGCTACTAGGTCCTCTCTCCCCCCTGCTACGTGAGCTTTTATCATACCTCGCCTTAAAACTATGTATGGTTCCCGCCTCCACTACTTCACTTTCTAGACTATTCCATGACTTGACTACTCTATGACTGAAGAAATACATCCTAACATCCCTTCGATTCATCTGAGTCTTCAACTTCCAATTTTGACCTCTTGTGTCTGTGTCCCATCTCTGGAACATCCTGTCTTTGTCCACCTTGTCTATTCCGTGCAGTATTTTATATGTCGTTATCATGTCTCCCCTGACCTCCTGGCCTCCAGTGTCGTCAAGGGGCCCATTTCCCTCAAAACCTTTCTTCGTAGGGCAATCCCCGTAGCTCTGGGACTAGTCTTGTTGCAAACCTTTGCACTTTCTCTAATTTCTTGACGTGCTTGACTAGGTGTGACTCCTTGTTTCTGTGTCCCCTCTCTGGAACATCCTATCTCTGTCCACCTTGTCTATTCCCTGCACTATCTTGTATGTCGTTATCATGTCTCCCCTGACCCTTCTGTCCTCCATTGTCGTCAGTCCGATTTCACTCAACCTTTCCTCGAACGACATTCCCCTGAGCTCTGGGACTAGCCTTGTTGCAAACCTTTGTACTTTCTTTAACTTCTTGACGTGCTTGACCAGGTGTGGGTTCCAGACTGGTGCTGCATACTCCAGTATGGGCCTAACATACACAGTGTACAGTGTCTTGAACGATTTCTTATTAAGGTATCGGAACGCTATTCTCAAGTTTGCCAGGCGCCCGTATGCTGCAGCAGTTATTTGGTTGATGTGTGCCTCCGGTGACGTGCTCGGTGTTATGGTCACCCCGAGGTCTTTCTCCCTGAGTGAGGTCTGTAGTCTTTGTCCACCTAGCCTATACTCTGTCTGCAGTCTTCTTTGTGGTTAGGGGCACACACAGCATCTCTGCTCCTTCTCTAAGGACCCATGGGGAGATGTTGTCCGGTCCCATCGCCTTTGAGGTATCAAGGTCACTTAGCAGCTTCTGCACCTCCTCCTCGGCTGTTCGTATGGCATCCAACACTTGTTGGTATATTCCCTCTTGATGTTCCCTTCTGTGCTGTCTTCCCATAACCCTTCCTGTCTCTACTCTAAAAACTTCCTTAAATCTCCTGTTTAGCTCCTCACATACCTCCTGATCATTTCTTGTGAGTTCTCCACCTTCTGTCCTCAGTCTATCACCTGGTCTTTGACTGTTGTCCCTTCCTCCTGATGTGGCTATACAACAGTTTTGGGTCAGTCTTGATTTTCGATGCTTTTATTTTTATACTGTCGCTGGGCCTTCCTCCTTAAAATGTGCATACCGTTCCTGGCTCTGCGACTGATCTCCCTATTTTCATGTGTTTCTCTGCCTTCTGTACTTTTTTCCATTCTCTATTGCACTTTGTTTTTACCTCCTTACACCGTCGGGTAAACCAGGGGCTCGTTCTGGGCTTCCCATTGTTTCTGTTGCCCTTGGGAATAAACCTTTCCACTGCCTCCTTGCATTTTGTTGTACATATTCCATCATTTCATTTAAACTGGCTTTCCTGCCAGTTCTCTGTCCCACGGAAACCTCCTGCAGGAAGTTCCTCAACCTATTAGTCCCCTCTTTTATAAGTCAGGCTTTTCCCATTCAACTCCTGTTTACTCTACCCACTGCAACTCTACTATGTATTCAAAGCACAGAACCACGTGGTCACTAGCTCCTAGGGGACTCTCATAGTGATATCCTCAATGTCTGAACTGCCCAGGGTGAACACAAGGTCCAATCTTGCGGTTGATCCTCCCCCCTCACTCTGGTAGTGTCCTTAACATGTTGGTGCATGAGGTTTTCCAGCACCACATCCAACATCCGGGTCTCCATGTTTCGGGACCCCAATGTGGCTCCAGGTTTTTCCCCCGTCAATCTCCCTGTGGTTGAAATCCCCCATAACCAGCAACTTTGCTCTGCTGGAGTGTGCTCTCTTGCCACCTCAGCAAGTGTGTCCACCATTGCTCTGTTGCTCCTTCATATTCCCTCCCTTTGGGCCCCCTGCAGTTCTGTGGTGGATTATACATCACTGCAATGACCACCTTGTGATGTGTGTGTGTGTGTGTGTGTGTGTGTGTGTGTGTGTTTGTGTGTGTCTTGTGGCCAAACTACTACCTACCACTCTACCTGGACATTAGGTAATGTTGCTTTACACCGGGTAGATTGGTGGACTCATGGCAGGATTTAGACATGGTGAGTCTCTAAGTGTAACTTCGTGAACTTGTCAAGAATACCGTCAGAATCAAACTTAACAGCCTCATGCGAGAGCCTCAGAACATGTACCTGGGGTACTTTGCAAAAAAAAATACCTGTTTTTAGTCAGTTTAAAGGTATTTATTATTAGAAAAGTAATACAGAAAATCGTTGCCATTGACTAGATGTATTTAATTCCTTCGTATAATATAAATTTATTAAGGGGGTGAGGTTTGAACACATGCGAGTGAGTCCTGAACCTCAGGGGCAGTGTGTTAACCACTGGGCAGGGTTCACCCAGCTACGAGGCCCTGGTCATGGACCGGACCGCTGGGGGGCGTTTGTTTACCCGGAATACCCTCCAGGTAGACCATCCAGGTAGGTATATTTATTCACCATAGGGGGGTTAGCATGGGCCACTACTCTGACCATTGTAATATACGATCTTTTGTTAACTTATATTTGCCTAAAAATTAAATATTTTTTTGTGAAGTTTAACATGTTAGCTCTGATAAAACATGAGAATTCAGTCAGTTTATAACATTTTATTTTTTTGCTTTTCTTAACTTTAAGTCATGAGTGATGTCCTTGAAAGATAAGCTAAATTACCTCATCACTTTCTTTGAGCATAACACTAAATGCAGACAGTAGCTTCGCTTTCACTTAATTTTTAATTCTCTTTAGTCATGGAAATTGATCTTTCCCATGAGCAGTTTGCTACCATAAAACTTAAGAAATAAGAAAAGCTAAATGAATCTTGTCTTGGAAAATTGACCTGATACAGAAATCACAGCTCTGTTGAGAGGGGCCAGTATATCTGAAATGCGAAGGAATCTTACAGGAAACAAGAATTCCGGTAAAAACTTTAAACCATAAAGGAAATTGAAAGAAACCAAAATACTTCTTTTCTTATGCCAAAACCAAGGCAAGGAAAAACATCTTTGTGTTGGACCGCTGCTTAGACGTGATGGGAAATTTACACAGATGACGGTAAAAACATAAGTGAGATACTAATGTCCCCAGTATGACTCATGTTTAGCGAGCTATTAACTGGACTAAACGTCGAAAATCTAAATGAATTTTTTCTGACCGAGACCCAACATTGGTAAGTCCAAAAATCTCTGATATTATCCTAACACCACAAATTTCAAAAAGGCAATAAATGGCATGCCCATCACTCTCCCCCAGGCCGAGACTCATGGAACTCGTGTTCTTCAAGAACGAACTGAAAGAAACCCGTCATGTCCCTTCGCATTCTATGGAGAGGAGCAGGACAGGGGGGTCTCCCACACTCACTAAAAACAACGGGACATACCCCCACTCCACAAAGGGTTGCGGTAAAGCAATTGCAAAGAATTACAGACCGAGAGCACTAACATCCCATTCATAAAATCTTAAAAGGATTCTAAGAAGCAAGATCGCCAACCACCTAAACCCACCAGTCAACAAACCCGGGGCAACACGGGTTTTTGAATAGGCCCCTACCCGCCCATCTCAAATATCGCTACTGTGACAAGGTCTTAATGCACTTTAGGACAAACAAAATGAGAGTAGTATCACAGACTTTGCGAAAGCCTTTGACAGGTGTTACCATGATGTAATAGCACACAAAATGCTTGATAAAGGAATAACAGAAATGTTGGAAGGTCTATAACTTCCTAACAATAGTACACAGACAAAATCTGAGTCGGGTCATGTCTTCTCGGGTCCACAAGGCACAGTGCTTGCCCCCTCCTGTTCTTTTTCCTCATATTACTAGATAGGGGTGTAAGACAGCACCGTGTTTTCCTTTGCGGATGCACCCCAATTTGCATGACAGTGTCATCCATCAAAGACATTGCAAGACTCCAATGGGCACAAAAAATTTTGAATGGGCCACGAAAACAAAATGAAGTTAACGAAAAGATTTTCAATGACTCCGATATAAAAAGCGTGAGGAAATTAAAACCATATCGGGGTATTTTAAACAAATTCCACCCCAAATAGGCGAAAAAAATAATGTGAAAACCTTTGAGTGATAAAGTCAGTATCTCACCCTTTAAAGATCAAAAAATGTTTTTCACCCCTCTAGAAAAAGATAGGATGGACAATGAGAACCTTTTAAAACTAGGGGTAAAGAGCCCATGATGGTTTTCTTCAAAACGCTTGTTCCCCTTTTAGGTGAAATTTTGCTGTACACAAAGGTCCTTTGAAGTGAGGCAATTGCGATCTGAAGAATGTACAAAAATTTCACGGATACATAAGTAAGATATAGCAGTAAAATACTGGGGGAAAAGTTAAT
>NC_069476.1:8949582-8978976 GCF_026875155.1 Cherax quadricarinatus | reverse complement strand
CGTTGTTGAAAAACTCATTTATGAGGAAGTGTTAGCGTTGTCAAAGAATTGCATTCAGGAACAACATCAATATTGCCATTGATGGGTTAAACTAACATCAATATTGCCATTAACGGGTTGAACGCCCCTTTTGGTTATCGCTGTTCACGTCAACTTACTAATTTATAGATGTAATATTACATGGTAATTGAGTATCGTTTGTAACAATTACCATAGTTGTTGTAACTCACGGAACGGGATGGAATAGTACCTTCGGCAAGCCAGTCGTTCAGCTAGCAAGCCAGTGATCTGGCTCCTGCTAGTTTTGGCACTGGCTTGCCAGGGTTCCAATCCTGATCATTACCTCGCTATATTTGCAATCATGTTATTCCGACTTTTAGAATTACGGCTCTTACAGTGTTTGTCCCCAGTCAGATGGTCAATAGTCAGCTTATGGCGACGTTTCGGTCCGACTTGAACCATGAACGTGTCACCAAATCCGTAGTCCAAGTCCGAAACGTCGTCATAAATTTCAGTCTCCTACGTTCTTTGTTATTCTTGTTATTTAATGTAAAACAGGTTTCAGTAACATATAAACTTTATGTTGTAAACCAAGCCCTGACTATCAGGCATTATTGGAACCACAGTGTGCTGATAGCTCAGTGGTAGCACCTCTGGAACAACCGAAGGACACGGGCCTGATCCTGGGGCGGGTGGATACGGGAACCATACTTCCTTACACCTGCTACCCCTGTTCATTAGCAGTAAATAGGTAAACAGGTGTTACCAGACTGGTGTAGGTCGCATCATCAAGGGTACTTGTAGTAATAGTAATTCTTATGCCGAGTTAGGCCTTGGTATGAGGTGACCAGCCTAACATCTGTTACCAAATTTGAAGACAAATATTTGGAGTGATGTAATTTTCCCTGAGATGCAGAGGCAGACTCATTGATTCAAGCAATTGTGTTCTTTGGATCATTATCATTTACAATGACGAGATATGCACAGAATACATAATTAAATGCCTCACGAATTCGTAATACCCGATTGCATACAAGCCACGGTACAGGTGGGTTCATTATGACTCGCCACGGGTTCAAAGCTCAACCGTTCCGTGGTATATAATTAAATGGATTTGCAAATGCGAATGAAGAACTATACTGGAAATTTAAATAAATCTGCGACAAAGATAAGGAGGAAGAGTGCGAAGGAGAGAGAAAGGAGGAGGAAGGGGGGAGTGAGGCTGGAGGAAAGAAAGTAAGGGAAGGAGAGAGAGAGAGAGAGAGGGAGAGAGAGGAGAGAGAGAGAGAGAGAGAGAGAGAGAGAGAGAGAGAGAGAGGAGAGAAGAGAGAGAAGAGAGAGAGAGAGAGAGAGAATGTGATAATAATAAATATCCCAGGGTAACATATAAACCAAAGGATTGCACAGTATACCTAGCCAGCAGAATGTTGCATGAAGCAGGTGTAGCCAAGCAAATATTATTACTGTAATCCATTTTTACTGCAGAATTAGTCTTAGTTATTAAGGCCAGGAGAGTCGGACCTAGAACACTGATAGCTGCTTATTAATTATGCATTGAATTACCAGGCATGACACTACTGTTGTGTTGGTTGCTTGTGGACTTAAAGCCTATTGACTACACCAGGATCATTAAGGCTGCACGTAACCTCTTAACCAGCAGATAAGAAAACCTTAATCCCTAAAATAAGGATGTAAATAAATATGTGCCCAGAGAAGTACAGTACACAAATCATGGTTATATATATATATATATATATATATATATATATATATATATATATATATATTATTTATATAAATATATATATATATATATATATGCAAGGAATTCGCGAGAGCATGCGAAATATACACAAACACTGATCTCTGGCTGAAGGAGACTCGAACCTACGAACCTTAGGACAAGGTACGCAGTGCTTTACCAATCTACCCACACTGACAATACCTTGGCGTGTAGCATGCGCTACACGTTTGATCCAAGGCAGCCAGCTTTCAGGGAGAAGGCTTACAGCTTTTCATCTCGTCCCCTGCATGCATCAGCCTTACTAGAGATTTGAACAATGCAAGGAATTCGCGAGAGCATGCGAAATATACACAAACACTGATCTCTGGCTGAAGGAGACTCGAACCTACGAACCTTAGGACAAGTACGCAGTGCTTTACCAATCTACCCACACTGGACCAATACCTTGGCGTGTAGCATGCGCTACACGTTTGATCCAAGGCAGCCATATATATATAATATAATATATATATATATATATATATATATATATATATATATATATATATATATATAATATAACATATATATATGTATATATATATATATATATATATATATATATATATATATATATATACATAATATATATATATATATATATATATATATATATATATATATATATATATATATATATATATATATATATGTATGTCGTGCCGAATAGGCAAACTTGCGATCTTGGCTTAAACAGCAACGCTCACCTTGCCATATAGGACAAGTGAAAATTTGTGTATGCAATAATTTCGCCAAATCATTCTGAATCTAACGAAAAAAATTATTTCACTGTGTTTGTTTAGTATTAAATTACTGTAAACAAATCAAAAATTTTTACATTAACATTAATGAAAAAAATATATCTTTAAACGTATAAAAGAAAATTTCAGAAAGGACTTAATTTTAAATGAGTTCTTGCTAATTGACCAGTTTTACCACGAACTAGTGGTATTTAATCAATAACAACTCTACGACTAGCCGAGGACTCGAACCCATGTCGTTTTGGCCCGCTTCATGGTGAGCGAAAAATCACATGACTCTCGTGTTGCAATAATATTTATACTGCTAGTGGAGGCTAGTACACCAAACGGAGAGTAGAATGAAATTATCTCAGAGGCACCCACACCACCGAATGTCTTCTGACCACGGTAAAACACCTAGTTCTGCTGGGTGCATGATTCTTGAAGGATTGAGTTGTCCAGTGGGTTAGAGCGTCATGTGATTTTCGATCACCATGAGGCGGTCCAAAATGACATGGGTTCGAGTCCTCGGCTAGTCGCAGTGTTATTACTGATGGAATAACACTGTTATTGAATATATATATATATATATATATATATATATATATATATATATATATAATATATATAATATATATATATATATATATATATATGGTTAAAGGCTGATTAATGAGGTTTCAAGACAGCCGATTACATGAGAGTCATTGCAGAGCAAGCCACATGGGGATGGAAATCATTAGCTCTAGATCTTTCGCACTCTCGTGCGTCATCAGAGCTATGCAATGTTGAAAGATAGCAACAGATAGGAGGGGAATTTCTCTGAGTCATGATAGAAGGTATTAATGATCCATGAGCTTTGTCGTATCTCTTCTTAAAGCTATATATAAATCGTTCTCTACCACATCACTCTCCAGATTATTCCACTTCCTGACAACTCTGTGGCTGAAGAAATACTTCCTAACATCCCTGTGACTAATCTGAGTTTTTCAACTTCCATTTGTGACCCCTTGTTGCTGTGTGGCCATCTCTGAAGCATCCTGTCTCTGCCCACCTTGTCAATTTCTGTATTTCTGTCTTCATTTTGGTTATTAATGAGCATAGATCTACAAGTTTTACATATTACCTTAAATTTATAATACGTTAGTCATTATATTAACTAATAATTATTCATTATATTAGTCATTCATTATATCAGTTTACATAATTGTATTAGTAATATTAACTATTGTTATTTTTATGGTGATACAAAATCACATTAAATAATCACCAACAAAACTACTTTTAAAGCAAAATACATCAACAGCTGCCGAAATACACCGCCAGCTGTCAAAATACATCACCAGCTGGCAGAATACATCACCAGCTTGTCAAAATACATCACCAGCTGTGAAAATGAATCACCAGCTTGCTAAAATACATCACCAACTGGTCTATATACATCACCAGCTGTCAAAATGCATCACCAGCTGTCAAAATGCATTACATGCTTGCTAAAATACATCACCAGCTGTCAAAATACTTCACCAGCTGGTCAAAATACATCACCAGCTTCAAAATACATCACCAGCTGTCAAAATACTTCACCAGCTGTCAAAATACATCACCAGCTGTCAAAATACTTCACCAGCTGGTCAAAATACATCACCAGCTGGTCAAAATACATCACCAGCTGTCAAAATACTTCACCAGCTGTCAAAATACTTCACCAGCTGGTCAAAATGCATCACCAGCTGGTCAAAATACATCACCAGCTGGTCAAAATACATCACCAGCTGTCAAAATACATCACCAGCTGGTCAAAATACATCCACAGCTGTCAAAAATGGCTAGCCATAAAATTCCGATAATTCTGCTGAGGGCATCAGGTGTACAGCTGCAACCGATTTTAACAATTTGGAAAACACTTCGCAATGGCTAAGCAATAATCGTGAACACCCACTGAATACTTACTCAGTGGCATGGAAAGGTGCACCTCAGTGCCTAAAAGCAGGTAGACGTGGTTAAGAGGTTCAGGTGTTCTTGTTTAGCCCGAACATCAGAATGGGGAAGAAATGTTATTATCTAAGTGACTTTGAGTGTGGAACGATTCCTGGTATCAGACGGACGCCCCGGTGTGGGTATCTCAGAAACTGCTGATCTCCTGATCTGAGATATCCAAACAGGGGAAGAAGTTCGCGCGCTCTGACGAATAGCGTTCTCTGCTGCGACATGCTGATGGATTTTTAGAATTTGCCCCAAACATATAAATTATAATTTTTACAGAAACATAAAAGAAAAAATTATATCTTAACATGTAAAGAAGAAATTCTTTTAGAAAGGATTTAATTTTAAACGAGTTTCTTGCTAACTGACTAGTTTTTTTACCTATTCGGCACGACGTTATATCCGCTAATTATTGAACAAAATACAAAATACCCGTCCATCAGACTACTTCACGAGGTAACCTACCCAAATACCTATTCCTAGCTCCAACCAACCCCACAGAAGTTTATGCTCTCACAACTCCCATAAAAACAATGGCAGGAGACATAAACAACTTGTCCTGCATTTTATGTACAAAAAAGCATCTCAAGTATTGTCACCAATTATAAAACGCTTTTCTTTAACAAATCCATTGAATCATCTACCTTCCCAACAATATCCCAAAATAGTGAGGGTCACTCCGATCCATAAAGGTGGTGACCAAGCTTACTTGAGTAACTAAAGACTCATATCTAACTTAACCCTGACTCTAAAATCTTTGAAAAATTAATTTCATAGACCGGATCTATTCCTACCTCGATTCACACAACATATTAAACACTTGTCCATTTGGGATTTCAGAAATAATAAAGCACCAAAGATGCTATCATACACATGCTAGAAACTAATTAAAAACGCGCTTGAAAAGAAAGAAGTCCCGCTGGGGCATTTTCATTAGATTACGTAAAGCTTTCGATACTGTCGACCATGAACTGCTGTACTACCAAATAACGCACTATGGTATCAGTCACTCCCCAACTACCTAAAGTCATACCTTTAGAAACAGAACTCAATATTGTGTATGCAAATGATGCAAACTCCTCCCACCCACCAATCACAGTAAGGAGTCCAACAAGAAATTGTCCTTGGACCACTCTCATTCCTTCTCTCGTCACACATCAATGATCTACCGAATGCAATCACATCTACTCAAACCCATATTATTAGCAGATGACAATACATATGTCTTTTCCCACCCAAACATGGTCATACGAGCAAACACAGTCAATGCCGAATTAAAGAAAATATCTGTCTGATGATGACTAACAAAGTTTACCCTGACCACTGATAAAAAACATTTCATTCAGTTTTGGAACAAAGCTGCAAATGATCCAATAACATTCCGCTAAAGGATCATCAGTCACAAGACTCACAGAAGGAAAATTCCTAGTATCCACCTTGACATAGCCCTTAAGTTCCGGACACACATACCAACAAATCACCAAGAAAATCTCCAAGACTGGTAGGCATACTATCAAGATAAGGTACTACGTTCCTCCACAATCAGATCTCGTCTGGCACTGTACCCATTCACGTCAATACCCTATCTTACATATGGAATTTGTGCATGGGGATTCAACAACATCCAATCACCTAAAACCCCTAATAACCCAAGCAAAAGGCAGCAGTAAGAATGAATAACAAATTCCCACTCCGCCAGCAATACTCCACCATTTCAAAAGTCTGAAATCTGCTCACCAATAAGAACATCCCATACAAATTCATGTCCTACTCATACGCAAGAACAATAACACGCAAATATAAACCCCCCCCTAACTCAAACTTCTCCTCCACCAACCTAAACAGGACACATACCACAGCACAAAGACACAGATCACTTTTTAATATAACCTCGTGTCCATAACACACTGTGTAAAAACTTCTAAGCACATAAAGACACCCAAATTATGGAGTTCATTACCAGAAACATTAAATTAATAACCCAACTCTGAAAAACAATTTAAGACACTTCCTCAAAAGACCACTTAATCACCCTAGACTAAACGCAAAATACCAGTACACAATTTACTCACCATGGTTCTCCCACATCATAACTTCAACAATCACATTGAACCTTTTTATCCATTGTTGACTGGAAATAATGGAATCACACGTTTTCCACAAAAGCATTTGGAATATATGAATATAACTTTTTCTTATGCAAATTTTGATTCAATTATAATTAATATTCTACTGTACAACTTTGAAGTAATTGCTATCCTACTGTACAACTGTGATACACTCCTTAGTGTATAAGTAGTCTGTAAGCCAATAAAGTTAAGTTGGTCCTAATGCCTAGGATAATAGAGACTCTGTGGAGGGCCTAACATTATAATGTAAATAACAAATCTCAATGTACTGGACTCGCTCATGTACGTACGCTCCACAAACAAGGATGAGAAAAAGTCGTTAATGTTTACCTGTTGTAGAAAATCATGTGAACGAATTGTTTCTGTACTGAGATACAGGAATCCGCTGCATTTCGTCTAATACGTAAATAATTGTTTAAACATTACCTTCTCTATCACGAGATAAGAAAAAAATTTTTCAGAATTGAACCGTATTCCTGTATTTGCCTTATTCCCACTTAAACCACGTTAATTTATGCCAGACATAATTGTAATAAAAAGATTATCTCCATTAGGCTAAAGCAGACCCCAACTTGTGAGGCTAAACCCACAGCAAGTCAAGCGTAATATGTATTGAATGGTCTGGAAGAAGGTGGAAGCTGCTGTAATTACATGTTGCAGCGACACACAAAGGTTAATTTATATATCAAGTTGATAAATCAGCTTCGAAGCTGCAGAGCATCACTTGACACATGAAGGATTTATTTTATATCATCCTTTATTAATCCTAGCTCTACAAAGGTGTTCTAAAGCCAAACAAATCCATGCTTTAGCTTTAACCAATAACTAAAAATATTGATTATCCCGCATCCTAACCAAACAATAACAAACTAGAAAAAGCAAACGCACAGAGAATAGAAATATTCCTTTTTTAATTCATGGGTTTTGTTCCAAAAAAAAGGAAAGGATAAAATAAGAAAAAATAAAACAATTGACCATTATTTCTTCGCATGTGAAATTCAAAATGATAGAGATATCATGATCCAAGGGATGCCTCAGCGAAGAGCAATATTCCATCATTTCCGAAAATTCTGTCATCTTTAATGTCACTTTCCGATCATAATACGGCTTTAAAACTATCGCTGAATGCGAGGCCTGGTCACAGACCGGCCGCGGGCGTTGACCCCCGGAAACTCTCTCCAGGTAAAACTCCAGGTAACCTCTCGTAAACCTTACGATTTTACGCTTTGCAAGCAGTTAAATTTCAATAATTGTCGGCAATATTTACTATGTTAACATTATAGGCAGGATCCCTGCCAAGCCTTAAGTCACGTCACCCTAATTGTGGAACCCGGCACTTAGGCGAAGACCTTCTCTCTCTTTTCTGTGTGTGTGTGTGTGTGTCTCTCTCTCTCAGAATTCAAATATGCTTACCAGACTGGGCAGACGGACAGGCCTGGGCTTCGCCACGATTACCAATATAACAACTCCACAAGAGTCTAACAGTTGTTTTTCTCGCTTACTTTTCACTTCTCTCATTGAACTCCATAACAATATTGACTTCCTTGATGACCCCACATTTCCTGTGCATCACGGGTCAATCTTAATGGTGTCCCGAATCCTACGCACTGAGTAACACTAACACATACTTGCAGCCTGTTAATTATCCTATCCCCAAAATCAAGTTCTTTATATCTTTCACTTACCACTGATTCATTATCAGCATCCGAATCATCTTATTCCATTTTTTCAGGAATAACCTAGCAATAAACTCGTTATTCACACCTTGAATAATAGTTTTTGAGTAACTTCTTCTGTTTCTTATTGTCTCCACAATCTCACATTACACAGTGATCTCACTCATCCTTTGACTATTCGAAAGACCTGGTAATTCCCCAAAGGGGGGCCCTAACAACAGTCGGCAACCGCCACACACTGATACAATTCCGTCTTTACATCGTTAAAAGCAATCATTGTAAACAGTTTATATTGAGATACCTTCTATTTTTTATTTCTGTAATATAGTATACATCTCATCCTACGTAAATCTGACTGCTGATACATCCAACCTTAATTATTTACTGTGTTTTCTCATCCAACGAAAATCCCTTCCTAAAAATCGGAAATTCAGGTCTCAATTCTCGTCATTTATTCTCATCATACTGATTCTAATCTTCGTTTTACTTTCAGTTTTCCCTTTTCTTTTACATCGCATTTTAAACTCGTCCCTTAATTTACAATGCAGTTTGCAGTCAATTGCAAATTGCATCTGTAACACAATTTTCATATCAAATTCTTACCATTGAAGCAAACTTAACACCGCTGATTAATAATTATGTAATTCGAAAAACACAGCATTGTACCACGATCCAACTATTCCCCTAGACGCGCGGCCTTTAGAAGGCTCGAACTATTGCCCATCTATCGTGTAGCAAACGTTGGTCCCAAATGTTGGGCATCTTATATTGTATAAACGTTTTGCCAAAAAGTGGCTCCTCAGATCCGGTACTGTGATGAATGGTGAAGGATGAGGGGTAAACGGGTAAATCAGTCCCTCAGCCATGAAGTCTAGTGTTCAAGTCCCATCTCGTCTTCCACATTCACCACTGTACCGGACTGACGAAGCCACAATGTAGAGAAACGTTTCCCCACTATACCCATGTCTCAGTCATCGGGGACTTTCGTCTCTAACCATTTATCTATTATTAGTAAAGAATTCATTCTTCTTCTCTCACCACTCACTTCCCCTGTCTCGCCCCCTCGCCTATATACTAAACTGCCTCGCCTCACCCTCTCCACCACCACTCTCCTAGTGTACGGTTATTTGTGTATCGTTTCCATTCACGGTATTGTGTTCTTCTTCCCGGAGTTTAAATGTTCAGCTCTCTGTTTACGTGGTGAACTTAAGAACAATCATCCACATTAAAATTATCTACACGAACAGTCCACTATTTTTCCTGGCGTCCCAGTTCTGAGGCCTTCTGGTGCTTATGCACTTTCGCTCGCCCACTTAAATATTAATAAGGGAATTGCCTAATTAATTTGCAATGAGGCGACGTAAAAGTGTTCCAAAAGTTTTATGTCTGAAGGATGATTTGTGTTGGTATGCTGCTCGTGTCTTACGTGTGGTCTTCCACCGAAATTTTGATGAAAGACAAACTTCTAGGGAAAAAAAACCTAATAAGAAAATACATAATAACATGCATAAATAAAATAAATAACTGAATAATATATAAGCAAATAAATTATATATATAAAAATAAAGTGTGTGTGTGTGCCTTTGTTAGAAACACACCACACACACACACATGCATCATACAACAGCCTAGTGTCTAAGCGACATGTGCCTAGGAACCAAATGGTAACTAACATACACACACACACACACACACACAACACATACACACACACACACACGACCACACACACACACACACACCACACACACACCTCACTCACACACACCACACACACACACACACACACACACACACAGCTTCTTGTCAACGTTTATTTTCATCAACTACAAAAGAGAATGAATGGACAACTGAGAAACACAAGGGACCTGAGAACTTCAAAAGCTTAAGTTAGGAGGATCGACGAGGGTACGAGCCAAAGCAAGACTAAAACCTAATATTTACTACAAGTAGACCTGACATAAAACATAAGAACAAAAGAACGAAAGGAAAGGGAGGGGAACACTGCAGAAGGCCTACTGCCCATCGAAGGGCAGGTCCAAAGTCCCTACCGGGCTTTAAAGCCAATGCACACCCAACCTATCAGGTAAGGTCCACATTGACTTAAGGGAGGAACACGTCAACCGACCTGTTATAGCACTCAATCCAATCAGGTCCAACTACACCCACCCACATCTACACATGTATTTTATCCCAACCTATTTTAAAAGCTACACAACGTTGCTGGCCTCATAACGGTACTTGGGAGTTTGTTTCCACTCATCCACAACTCTATTACCAAACCCGTACTTTCCAATTCCCTCCCTGAAATCTGAATTTTTCCAACTTAAAAAACATTGCTGCGAGTCCTTCTAGGCTAGATCTTTTTCCAGCACACTATCTACATCCCCTTTATTTATTCCTTCTTCCACTTATAAACTCAACATATCCCCCCTATTCTAACGTCTTTCTAGAGAGTGGGCAGTTTCAGGGCCCTTAGTCTATCCTCATAGGGGAAGGTTTTCTGATACATGGGATCATCTTTGTCATCCTCTTTGTACATTTTCCAGAGAATTTTATATCCATTCTGTAATACGTGAACCAAAACTGTGCAGCAATAATCTAAATGAGGCCTAACCAAGGATGTAATAGAGTTGAAGAACAACCTGCAGGACTCCTATTATTTATGCTTCTAGATATGAGCCAAGGATTCTATTAACTTTTTAATGCGAACACTTATGCACTGTTGTCTTGTTTCAGATTACTGCTAACACATAAACCCTAAATCTTTTCGCAATCCGTAATATAAGATCGACATTATTTATTATATGTTGCATGGTTATTGTCCGTCCAAAGCATTTAGAACTTTGGCATTTACAGCGAAAATATCCAAAATCGGTCCAACGACGACATCTGGATCCACAATGCAATTCGAAATGTATTGATGAGACACGTCATTAAGATTTTTGTAAATTTAAAATATGGGAAAGACATAATCAGGTGTTTTCAAGGAAAATGCGGGTTCGGTTAAAGAAAAATAACATCGATTTGCAAGCAAGAAATTTAGATATAAATTAGGCTGAAGTAACTAGCTAACATTTCGAAGACTTGAAATTTCAGTGGCGAGAAAATAACGGTGATTAAAGATGAGATGTAAAATGAAGATTAAAGATGAGGAAAAATCCTGAAAAGACTGAGACTGTACATGGTTGAAAAGAGAAAATAGGGCCCAAAAATACTGTAGCATATCTTTAAGCGAAAAGAAGTTTGCAATGCGATTTCCATTTAGATTTCAATTTTATAGAAAATATAAAGTTAATTTAGATCAAGAAGAAAGGGTAGAAAGGACGAGGAATCGTGAATTCTACAGAAGTAAGTCGGAGAGAAGGAATGTCTTCTCGTTTCTTCTCTGCCACTCTATTCCATATTGATTTTAAAATAATCCGCTTTCTTTCTCACACACATCATTGTTTGTACATAAGAACTTTTTCCAAATTCCATATACCTGCTAACCTTTACATATAAAGATGATAACCATCCACATCGCACTGTTAGAATACATCTTTCCTGATTTGTTAATGCAGATAATGTCTTAAGTATCTTCCCACCCATATTTATTTTAACACTAGGCTGTTATCCCACCGGAGGCAAAGGGTGACCTATAAAAAAACGAATTTTTTAAATTTACTTTAATTTACAGGAGGCCTGGTCACAGACAGGAGGCCTGGTCACAGACCGGGCCGCGGGGGCGTTGACCCCCGAAACTCATCTCCAGGTAAACATCCAGTATATACAGAGGAAGAGTTACTAGCCCCTTGCCTCCCGGCATTTTTATGTCGCCTCTACGACAAGATAACTTACGGAGGTAGAATCCTCTTCCATTTCCCCTACCAATACATTGTTCTTAACATTCTTGCTAGTTTTAATTCCAATCATTACCGTGAACGCTATTCAACTCCCGTTTTTCTTTACTTGATATTTTGCCACGCAAATTTTACTAGTTTCGGTCTACGGAAATATTTTCTCTGTCTATGCACTACTAATATTAAGATCGCAGAAATGGAAGTTATATACTGAACAAAACGCGAGTTTTGGTTTGTGGTGTTTGTAATAGAATCAACTTTCTCATATCTTCCATTCTAAAATTCTGCCCAATATGGAAGTTCCGACCTAGAAATGAATAATGTATAGGTATTTGCCTTCCTTTGTTATTTGTGTCTAGAATCCAAGGAAACATTTAATCAAGTTAAGCGATCCTAACTGCAACATCTGGCCAAAACATGTAACGTAGGATTGCACACTGAATTTTGAGTTGGACTAATTTAAGAGATTAAAACAACAAAGAGTGAGTGAACAGTAAATTTTGCTCTTTTAGAAAACAAAATATTAATTATATTAATCCTCTTACAGCTACGAATGAAAGATCCAAATATTACGGAGACATCGAGAGGGTTCATGTGACGACTCAGTATGAACATATTATTCATTAAGGACTGACAATTGCCTTCATAAACACTGTTGTTAAGGTGGCAATCTTCACCGAATTTTTCCAAGTTGAACAGACAGCTCGGCCTCGGCTCTCTTTTCTCCTACTCGACTCCTTCACTCTCTCTCTTGACACACTGCTCCTTTTATCACGTGTTCAGAGCTGAATAGAAATCCACCTCATTGCTTTTCCTATCTTGATCACGTAAAAACAGCTATGGTGACCCAGGTAGGATCGTTTCTTTCTGTCTGTATTACCAGCAACATTTTGCACAATATGATGTACAGTTACTAATAGGTTCTTACCTCTTGCTCGTTCTGTCAAAGTGGTTTTTATTACTCTTTGACTCTCTGACCCTCCGCAGCATTTTCATCGACCTTGGTTATCCTCCCTATTTCATAACTCAATCTACTTTCATGCCTAAAACTACTTCATTCTCTCCAAAACTTGCTACTCCTTGAAATCTAGCGTTTTTTCCAATCCTCAAAAAACTTGCCAAAAAGTGGTTGGTATGCCATAGGCCGCTTCCTACGGAGTTCTATGATACGCGAAGTCCGCATTTCATAAACCGATGACTCCCCTATCCATTGCACAAGTGTAGCATGCCGGCTTTACTAACGCAAGGGAGGTTTCACGTACCTCTTTGGCCCGTGAGTTGTCTCGTTGACGAGTTGAGGAAAGGAATTTCTACTAATAACTACACTTGGTATCACGTTAACAGGAAATTTAAAGATGTGTAATTTACTTAGTAGACTATAGGTGCCTTCTCTCTCAAGGCAAGCAGAGCTGGAAAGAAGAAACTTACCGACTCTTGACGTAAGAAATGATTAAAGTATATCAGACCCGACTTGTAGTGTGGGTTTTCTGTATTAATTTGAAAGAAAGAGTGGCACTCTCTTGGTACCTAAAGATAAAGGTCATCCAAAAAAGGAGCTGTTCGGGATAAAATTTAATAACATCAGTGTAGATTGTATTCAAGGTTACTGTACAAGTAGAAACTTGGGTTGTAGTTAACAGATGTCGTCTACATTAACCTACTAAATCATCGATTTTAATAGATGAAAGAACCCACTCGGAAGACAATCAATTCCATAGAAATACCATTGAACTTCAGAATGATATGTACAAGTAAGTGGTGTGGTTATTCTGGGCCTAGTACATCTTCGAGAAAAATGCCTGGTTGGCACACATCAGTCATATAATTGTTTTAAACAGAGGCTGCAACTGACAAATGTCCAGAGATGCTTACAGAAGCCTCAACCAGCGTTATATTCACACGTAAGCAGCGCCACACAGCAACCTCAAAAGGTGGAAAAAAAACTGAGTTTTGAAACAAGATTATTCGAAGAGGCAAGATGTATGAACTATGGGACAAGGTTACATGTATTTAAACAGGACGACATTAAAATACAAGAACTTGGGGAAACAATTACGACGTGCCGACTACCGAGATGAATAGCAGTGTGGACGGAACGATCTTCTCGAGGCGGGAATCAGGTACACTGTCCCACCAGGCTCGGAAATTTGTAACCACATATGAACTATTGGGATGTCAGGAAATTGTTACCTTGGCTTTAGAGCCGTCAGAAGACCACGTCCAAGAGAACAACAGATATATCCATAGTTTTAAGAATGGGAGACAGAACTCCGGTAAGAGACCAGCAAAAGCGGGACCAGAAGCTGGACTCCGACCACCTGCGACAACAGGTGAATAAAAATAGATGAATACAAACACACAACACACACAACACACACACACACACACCACCACACACACAACACACACAACGAGAGAATCAGAATGTTTTTTACAGTTAGGTCAGAGTAAGGCTGCTGGGGAGGTAATCGCGTGTCCCTCGGGTCAGACCTTTCATCACAAGTTGCTGAGCCTTGCCTTCCCTAGGGGGTTCCCTAGACCCTAATCCCCTTTTTACTGCCTCTGCCTCCAGTCTTTTTACTCTCTTTCTTTTCTCTCTCTTTTACCCTCATGTTTTCTTTGTCCTGTTCTATCCTTCATATCTACTTCTCTTTTTCACTGCTATTTTTTTTTCTTGTATCTCTTGCAGTTTTCCCTTTTCTTTATCTGCCATAATCTGGTTTCTTTTCGACTTTTAATTTAAAATTATCTCACTTCTCCCTTGATTTTTTCCCTCACTTTCATTAATCCTTATTTCATGCTTATTTTCTGTTTTTCTTTAATCAGTTTCTACTGCATATGTCCTAGATTCTGCCCGTGTATTCCCTTTTTTCGTTTCGTCTCTCTCTCCTCCCCCTCCTCTTTTTTCCTCTTCCACCATCTTCCTTAAATTCCTTTCCTTTTCTCCTTTTCCCTCGCACATTATCCTTTTATGCCTTTTACTTCCTACGCTATTTACCCTGCCAACGTCCTAATCTCGTCTGTCTTTCACAACCTCCCAACGTTTTTGAATCTTCTCTTTCCTTCCTTTATCTTCACTCTAACAACTTTCTCAGCATCTTCTATCACCACCTGCCCCCCCCCTCTCTTTCTCTCTCCTCTCTCTCTCTCTCTCTCGTCTCCTGTACTACCTTCACTAGATACGTTGGGTTTCGTCAAGATACAAGTCACGAACACTGAAAAAAGTGCGTAAAAGTTTGGACTTTTCTCCGTCCTTGAAAGTGTATTGATCAAGGACGACCCCACTGGTGACTGTTCTTGATAGTAGGGTACATAACACTGTTTTTTCCTATTGCTCACTGCTTCTCTCTACTGTTTTTGTTGTTGATGTTTGTTATTGATGCTGATGTGCGTTGTTGTTGTTGATGTTTGTTGTTGTTGTTGATGTTTTGTTGTTGTTGTTGATGTTTTGTTGTTGATGGTTGTTGTAGTTGATGTTTGTTTGTTGTTGTTGATGTTTGTTGTTGTGTGTTTGATGTTTGTTATTGATGCGATGTTTGTTGTTGTTTGATGTTTGTTGTTGTTGTTGATGTTTGTTGATGTAGTTGATGTTTGTTGTTGTTTGATGTTTGTTTTGTTGTTGATGTTTGTTTGCTGTTGTTGAATTGTTGTTGTGTTGATGTTTGTTATTGATGCTGATGTGGCGTTTGTTGTTGATGTTTTATGTTGTTGTTGATAGTTTGGTGTTGTTGTTGAGTGTTTGTTGTTTGTTGAGTTTGTTGTTGTTGATGTTTGATGATTGTTGATGTTGTGATTGTTGTTGCAGTTGATGTTTGTTGCTGCCTGTTGATGTTTGTTATTGATGCGAAAAATCGTTGTTGTTGTGATGTTTGTTTTTGTTTGTTAGATGTTTTGTGGTTGCGGTTTGATGTTTGTTGTTTTGAAGCTTATTGCTGCAGTTGATGTTGTGGTTGCTGTGATGTTGTTGTTTTTGTTGATGTTGTTGTTGCTGTTGATGTTGTTATTGATGCGATGGAGTTCGTTGTTGTTGATGTTGATGATTGTTGTTTAGTTGATGTTGATGATTGATGATGTTGTTGATTGTTGTTGTTGCTGTTGATTTTTGTTATTGTTGTTATTTTTTGTTATTGCTGCTGTTTGGGTGTTTGTTTTGTTGTTGTTTGCTGTTTCTTGTTGTATGATGTTTCTTGTTGTTGTTGAAGTTCTTATCTTGTTGTTGTTGTTGATAGTTTGTTGTTGTTGTTGATGTTTGTTTTTGTGTTGATGTTTGGTTGTTGTGTTGATGTTTGTTTGTTTTTTGTGTGATGTTTGTTGTTGTTGTTGATTTGTTGTTGTTGTTATGTTTGTGTTGTTGTTGAGGTTTGTATGTTTGTTGGTTAGATGTTGTTGTTGTTGTTGATGTTTGTTGTTGTTTGTTGAGGTTTCTTGTTGTTGATGACGTTTGTTGTAGTTGATTTATTGGTTTCTTGTTGTTGTTGATGTTTTGTTGTTGTTGATGTTTGTTGTTGTTGTCGATGTTTGACACTTACATATTTGTGGAGTTGTTTGAAGAGTGATGTGCCAGCAGCGGGAGATTCAGGATTGGTCTATTGCATGGAAGAGAATCCCCACCATAAGGACTTCAGGTACCAAGTCCTATAGGTGGGGTTTACCTCCCTCCTAGGTATTTTTAATGCCCACTATGGCCCGTTTGAGAGTCACTGACTCCCTGTCCGCACAAAATAGCTGTCCAGAAGAGCTCTGATTCTCACCGTCTCTTAGGATTTTCTATAAAATGGGACACAAGAGAGTCATTGTACATGTACATTTCCCATCGTAAATCCAACCGTTTTTAACACAGGCTTGCGCTAGAAGCTTTCTTGGGGACCCATGGTGCTATTTAGCAGTACAAGCGCTAGAAATTGGTAGATATAATCCAAAATATATGGAGGCACACGTGGAAACCGACCGCAACAGCTAGTAAACAAAGGCCACATGACTCTTAGATCCACGGGCTCATCGACACGTTCCAGACACAAACATTGTTTGTTAATTTTTCGCCTTGGTTAAGGCATTTTTTTCTACGCAAAAGCACCGTAGCCGAATTGCCATTACTGTAAAGCCGCCGCTAGTTGAGGGTCCGACTGTATATATAATATAATAAACATATATATATATAAATTATATATATATAAATCTATATATAACAATATATAATATATATAATATAAAAATATATAAAAACATAAATATATATATATATATATAAGTATAATATACTATAATAAATATATATATATATTATATATAAATATATATATATACAGAACCTGAAACTGTCCTACATATACGGTAAGAACTGCTGGTGTCCTTTTTCTGTCACAACACCTGGATAACAGGTAACACCATTGCAACTTGTCACTTACACTTAGGTTCACACTACACAGCATAAATATACATATCACACATCTAGGTTTCTTTTTCATAATAGTTTCTTGTTCTTCTTTATTTCCTCTATTCTCCATGCGGAAGTGGAAACGAATTTTTTCCTACCGTAAGCCATGCCGTGTCGTATGAGGCGACTAAAAGGCCGGGAGTCAATGGGCTTAGTAACCCCTTCTACTGTAACACATAACTAAAATAGAGAAGAAGAAAAGCTTTATAAAACTGAGATGGTTGAATTGCGTGGATGTAGTGGCTGATGATAAGAAATAGATTGATTGCTGATGTATGAAATGAAAAGAAGTTGGATGTCCAGGACCTAAAATCGAAACAATGCTGAAGGGTTGGTGAGTTTCAGTGGGGAGAAATAATGGGAATAAGTCAGGAGTATCTGAAGAGAGTTAAGCTAAGGAGGGGTAGCAATAATGTTAGAAGGATCAGTTATGGAAAGAGGGAATATAAATAGATAAATCCAAGAATTATGTTGAAAAAATAAGGTTGGATGCGAAAATAGTCAAATACCGTGTATTCACCAGGAGAAGAGAGGGAGTGTAGAGTGAGAGAATTTCTGGGAGATGTGAAGCGAGTTTGTAGGCACTTATTAACCAAGGGAGAGAGTAATTGTGGTAGGGACTAAATGCGAAAGTAGGAGAAACATTTAGAGAGGGTGTGTAGGGTAACTTATGTGGTGCCAGGTGTAAATGATAATGGAGGGCCCTTTGATGAACATTGTAAAGAAATGGGGTTTAGTTTATAGGTAATACAAATTTAAGACAAAGAGGATAAATAAGTATACAAAATAAGATGTAGTGCCGAAATTGATTAGTAGTTTGGTTGGACTATGGTATAGGCAAATAAAAGACAGTTGAGTAGACTTCAGGATGCACATGTTTTTATAGAGGTGTAAGAATGGCAGCGATAGTGTGTTCAGCAGAAGTGTGTGGCTACAGGAAAGTGGGTGCGGAGGAAGAAGAGGATGGAAAAGAAGGTGACAAAAGAATTGCCAAAATATATAGCTTAAAAGTCTGTCGAATATCCCTGGTTAAAGTGTATGGATAGAGTGTATTACTGAAAGAATTAAGAGTAAGAACGGAGAGTAATAGCAGATGAACAAGGAGGCTTTATGAAAATTCGGGGGTTGTGGTAGACCAAGCGTTTACATAGAGAAACATAGAGGTGAAACGGGTGATTAGATAAGGCTCAAAGAGGTTTTTTGTATGGCATTTATGTATTTTGGAAAAGGCGTATGACAGAGTGGAATTAGGAGACAATGTGGCAGATGTTGCAGAGACAGGAATAGAACGTTGGATTACAGATAACAGTGAAGAGTTTTTAACTAGGCCAGTGAGGCCAGGTTAGAGTTTAGGTAGGGAGAGAGGGAGATAATTTACCCAGTAAAACTAGGCCTTAGACAAGGGTGTGTGATGTCACCGAGTGGTTTTTCAAAAATATTATAGATAGAGGGTTAGTAAGAGAAGAGAACGTGTAAGGGTGTTGGCAAGAGGCGTGGGGGTTAAAAGAAAAATAAACTAACCACAAAGTGGGATTTAGTCACTGTTGCTCTTTGCTGATGACACTGTGCTATTTGGGAGATTACTGAAGAGAAGTAGAGGTGTTGTGCATGAAGTTTTGGTGGTAAGTAAAAGAAAAAATTAAAAAGTGAATATAGGAAAGATAAGGTGAGAGGATAACAAAAAAGTTAGGTGACAAAAAATTGGTAATCAGATGGAGGGAGAGAGTATGGAGGAGGTGAATGTATACAGATATTTTGGTAGTGGACGTGACAGCAATGGATCATGAAAGATGAGGTGAATCATAGAAATGATGAGGGAAAAAGGCGAGTGGTGCACTTAGACTGTGGAGACAAAAAAACTGTCCGTTTAATGTAAGTAAAGAGGGGAATATATGAAGTTTAGTTATATCAACACTCATAAAGGGTGTAATACTATGTTGGTGAATGTGCAACAAGAATAAGAAGCTGAAACAGTGAGATGTCATGTCTGAGGGCAATGTGTGGTGTGAATATAATGCAAAGAATACAATAGTTTGGAAATCCGGAGAATGTTGTGGAATTACAAACTAGTAACCAGAGGGCTGATAAGGGTAGTTGTAGATGAAGTTAGAATTTGAAAGAATTGTAATGACAAGTGTATTTAAAAATTTGACAGCAAAAAAAAAAACTTTTGATAAAAATGAGTCCCCCACCAAAATGCGATGGGAGTGTGTATAAGATTCATTGACCAAAAAAGTGAAAGATTATTATGGTCAAACTGGTAAAGACTTGAACTTATGTTAAAAACACAAAATATAGCATTAGAAGTGGACCAGATTTCTTAATTTGTTTCTTTATTCATGTGAAAGATTTTTAAACCATCCAATTAATTTTCAAAAAGCTGAGAAATGTTGAAATCACAGCAAGACCATTTGACTTCCGGAAATCAATAAGACACACAACCAGTTTCAGAAACCGAAATATGCCAATAATAAGAAAATATTTGTTATGGATTAACTAAACAAGAAGCCAAACAACATCCACACCATTTGCGGGACAAAAATAAAATCATAAACAATATTTTATGTAGAAATTTAAGCTGCGTTATCACTGGACACATCACAACCTACCATCAATCATCATAAAACGTCAGGTGTTGTTGTGGAGTGACAGTGAGGTGAAGTCGTCGTCCTATATGTCTCCACTTACACCTTTTATTTCATAGTTTAATTGATAAAGTGAAAGTCACTGAAAGCGCTTGGGAATTTCACTATTTTATTTGACAGTGGTTTGAACAGCATATTGTGAATATCACCTCTTATAATATATATATTCTATATATATAATAAAAATAAATATAATATATAAATCGTGCCGAAATATGCAGAGCTTGCGATCTTGGCTTAAATACAACGCACATCTTGCCATATAGGACAAGCGAAAATTTGTGTATGCAATAATTCGCCCAAAATCTTTCCGAACCTAACGAATAAAAATTATTTCACTGTGTTTTAATTAGTATAAATAAATTACAGTAACAGAACTAAAGAAATATTTAGTCTGAGTTAGGCTTAAAATAAATTGTGTTTATGTAAAAGTAAGGTAGGTAAGTTATCCTAAGATTTTCTTTTGGTGGCAAAAGTTAAAATTATTTAAATTACATTAATGAAAAAAATATATCTTTAAACGTATAAAAGAAAATTTCAGAAACGACCTAATTTTTAAAATGAGTTCTTGCTAATTGACCAGATTTTACAATATCGTCACTGACATATATATATATATATTAAATATATTATATATATATATAATATATATAATATATATATATATATATATAGTCATTATATATATATAATATATAATATGTCGTGCAGAATGAGGTAAAACTTATGTATCAATAATTTCGCCAAAAATCAACTCTGAAATCTAACAAAAAGATATATTTCATAGTGTTTGTTTATTATAAAATTACTGTAAACCTATCTAAAAATATTTAAGCTGGATTAGTGCAATCAAACACGTCTATATACAATAAGGTTAGTTAAGTTTTTCTAATTTTTTTTTTGGTAAAAAGGTAAATTATAATTTTTACAGAAACATAAAAGAAAAAATTATATCTTAACATGTAAAGAAGAAATTCTTTTAGAAAGGATTTAATTTTAAACGAGTTTCTTGCTAACTGACTAGTTTTTTTACCTATTCGGCACGACGTTATATCCGCTAATTATTGAACAAAATACAAAATACCCGTCCATCAGACTACTTCACGAGGTAACCTACCCAAATACCTATTCCTAGCTCCAACCAACCCCACAGAAGTTTATGCTCTCACAACTCCCATAAAAACAATGGCAGGAGACATAAACAACTTGTCCTGCATTTTATGTACAAAAAAGCATCTCAAGTATTGTCACCAATTATAAAACGCTTTTCTTTAACAAATCCATTGAATCATCTACCTTCCCAACAATATCCCAAAATAGTGAGGGTCACTCCGATCCATAAAGGTGGTGACCAAGCTTACTTGAGTAACTAAAGACTCATATCTAACTTAACCCTGACTCTAAAATCTTTGAAAAATTAATTTCATAGACCGGATCTATTCCTACCTCGATTCACACAACATATTAAACACTTGTCCATTTGGGATTTCAGAAATAATAAAGCACCAAAGATGCTATCATACACATGCTAGAAACTAATTAAAAACGCGCTTGAAAAGAAAGAAGTCCCGCTGGGGCATTTTCATTAGATTACGTAAAGCTTTCGATACTGTCGACCATGAACTGCTGTACTACCAAATAACGCACTATGGTATCAGTCACTCCCCAACTACCTAAAGTCATACCTTTAGAAACAGAACTCAATATTGTGTATGCAAATGATGCAAACTCCTCCCACCCACCAATCACAGTAAGGAGTCCAACAAGAAATTGTCCTTGGACCACTCTCATTCCTTCTCTCGTCACACATCAATGATCTACCGAATGCAATCACATCTACTCAAACCCATATTATTAGCAGATGACAATACATATGTCTTTTCCCACCCAAACATGGTCATACGAGCAAACACAGTCAATGCCGAATTAAAGAAAATATCTGTCTGATGATGACTAACAAAGTTTACCCTGACCACTGATAAAAAACATTTCATTCAGTTTTGGAACAAAGCTGCAAATGATCCAATAACATTCCGCTAAAGGATCATCAGTCACAAGACTCACAGAAGGAAAATTCCTAGTATCCACCTTGACATAGCCCTTAAGTTCCGGACACACATACCAACAAATCACCAAGAAAATCTCCAAGACTGGTAGGCATACTATCAAGATAAGGTACTACGTTCCTCCACAATCAGATCTCGTCTGGCACTGTACCCATTCACGTCAATACCCTATCTTACATATGGAATTTGTGCATGGGGATTCAACAACATCCAATCACCTAAAACCCCTAATAACCCAAGCAAAAGGCAGCAGTAAGAATGAATAACAAATTCCCACTCCGCCAGCAATACTCCACCATTTCAAAAGTCTGAAATCTGCTCACCAATAAGAACATCCCATACAAATTCATGTCCTACTCATACGCAAGAACAATAACACGCAAATATAAACCCCCCCCTAACTCAAACTTCTCCTCCACCAACCTAAACAGGACACATACCACAGCACAAAGACACAGATCACTTTTTAATATAACCTCGTGTCCATAACACACTGTGTAAAAACTTCTAAGCACATAAAGACACCCAAATTATGGAGTTCATTACCAGAAACATTAAATTAATAACCCAACTCTGAAAAACAATTTAAGACACTTCCTCAAAAGACCACTTAATCACCCTAGACTAAACGCAAAATACCAGTACACAATTTACTCACCATGGTTCTCCCACATCATAACTTCAACAATCACATTGAACCTTTTTATCCATTGTTGACTGGAAATAATGGAATCACACGTTTTCCACAAAAGCATTTGGAATATATGAATATAACTTTTTCTTATGCAAATTTTGATTCAATTATAATTAATATTCTACTGTACAACTTTGAAGTAATTGCTATCCTACTGTACAACTGTGATACACTCCTTAGTGTATAAGTAGTCTGTAAGCCAATAAAGTTAAGTTGGTCCTAATGCCTAGGATAATAGAGACTCTGTGGAGGGCCTAACATTATAATGTAAATAACAAATCTCAATGTACTGGACTCGCTCATGTACGTACGCTCCACAAACAAGGATGAGAAAAAGTCGTTAATGTTTACCTGTTGTAGAAAATCATGTGAACGAATTGTTTCTGTACTGAGATACAGGAATCCGCTGCATTTCGTCTAATACGTAAATAATTGTTTAAACATTACCTTCTCTATCACGAGATAAGAAAAAAATTTTTCAGAATTGAACCGTATTCCTGTATTTGCCTTATTCCCACTTAAACCACGTTAATTTATGCCAGACATAATTGTAATAAAAAGATTATCTCCATTAGGCTAAAGCAGACCCCAACTTGTGAGGCTAAACCCACAGCAAGTCAAGCGTAATATGTATTGAATGGTCTGGAAGAAGGTGGAAGCTGCTGTAATTACATGTTGCAGCGACACACAAAGGTTAATTTATATATCAAGTTGATAAATCAGCTTCGAAGCTGCAGAGCATCACTTGACACATGAAGGATTTATTTTATATCATCCTTTATTAATCCTAGCTCTACAAAGGTGTTCTAAAGCCAAACAAATCCATGCTTTAGCTTTAACCAATAACTAAAAATATTGATTATCCCGCATCCTAACCAAACAATAACAAACTAGAAAAAGCAAACGCACAGAGAATAGAAATATTCCTTTTTTAATTCATGGGTTTTGTTCCAAAAAAAAGGAAAGGATAAAATAAGAAAAAATAAAACAATTGACCATTATTTCTTCGCATGTGAAATTCAAAATGATAGAGATATCATGATCCAAGGGATGCCTCAGCGAAGAGCAATATTCCATCATTTCCGAAAATTCTGTCATCTTTAATGTCACTTTCCGATCATAATACGGCTTTAAAACTATCGCTGAATGCGAGGCCTGGTCACAGACCGGCCGCGGGCGTTGACCCCCGGAAACTCTCTCCAGGTAAAACTCCAGGTAACCTCTCGTAAACCTTACGATTTTACGCTTTGCAAGCAGTTAAATTTCAATAATTGTCGGCAATATTTACTATGTTAACATTATAGGCAGGATCCCTGCCAAGCCTTAAGTCACGTCACCCTAATTGTGGAACCCGGCACTTAGGCGAAGACCTTCTCTCTCTTTTCTGTGTGTGTGTGTGTGTGTCTCTCTCTCTCAGAATTCAAATATGCTTACCAGACTGGGCAGACGGACAGGCCTGGGCTTCGCCACGATTACCAATATAACAACTCCACAAGAGTCTAACAGTTGTTTTTCTCGCTTACTTTTCACTTCTCTCATTGAACTCCATAACAATATTGACTTCCTTGATGACCCCACATTTCCTGTGCATCACGGGTCAATCTTAATGGTGTCCCGAATCCTACGCACTGAGTAACACTAACACATACTTGCAGCCTGTTAATTATCCTATCCCCAAAATCAAGTTCTTTATATCTTTCACTTACCACTGATTCATTATCAGCATCCGAATCATCTTATTCCATTTTTTCAGGAATAACCTAGCAATAAACTCGTTATTCACACCTTGAATAATAGTTTTTGAGTAACTTCTTCTGTTTCTTATTGTCTCCACAATCTCACATTACACAGTGATCTCACTCATCCTTTGACTATTCGAAAGACCTGGTAATTCCCCAAAGGGGGGCCCTAACAACAGTCGGCAACCGCCACACACTGATACAATTCCGTCTTTACATCGTTAAAAGCAATCATTGTAAACAGTTTATATTGAGATACCTTCTATTTTTTATTTCTGTAATATAGTATACATCTCATCCTACGTAAATCTGACTGCTGATACATCCAACCTTAATTATTTACTGTGTTTTCTCATCCAACGAAAATCCCTTCCTAAAAATCGGAAATTCAGGTCTCAATTCTCGTCATTTATTCTCATCATACTGATTCTAATCTTCGTTTTACTTTCAGTTTTCCCTTTTCTTTTACATCGCATTTTAAACTCGTCCCTTAATTTACAATGCAGTTTGCAGTCAATTGCAAATTGCATCTGTAACACAATTTTCATATCAAATTCTTACCATTGAAGCAAACTTAACACCGCTGATTAATAATTATGTAATTCGAAAAACACAGCATTGTACCACGATCCAACTATTCCCCTAGACGCGCGGCCTTTAGAAGGCTCGAACTATTGCCCATCTATCGTGTAGCAAACGTTGGTCCCAAATGTTGGGCATCTTATATTGTATAAACGTTTTGCCAAAAAGTGGCTCCTCAGATCCGGTACTGTGATGAATGGTGAAGGATGAGGGGTAAACGGGTAAATCAGTCCCTCAGCCATGAAGTCTAGTGTTCAAGTCCCATCTCGTCTTCCACATTCACCACTGTACCGGACTGACGAAGCCACAATGTAGAGAAACGTTTCCCCACTATACCCATGTCTCAGTCATCGGGGACTTTCGTCTCTAACCATTTATCTATTATTAGTAAAGAATTCATTCTTCTTCTCTCACCACTCACTTCCCCTGTCTCGCCCCCTCGCCTATATACTAAACTGCCTCGCCTCACCCTCTCCACCACCACTCTCCTAGTGTACGGTTATTTGTGTATCGTTTCCATTCACGGTATTGTGTTCTTCTTCCCGGAGTTTAAATGTTCAGCTCTCTGTTTACGTGGTGAACTTAAGAACAATCATCCACATTAAAATTATCTACACGAACAGTCCACTATTTTTCCTGGCGTCCCAGTTCTGAGGCCTTCTGGTGCTTATGCACTTTCGCTCGACCCACTTAAATTAATTAAGGGAATTGCCTAATTAATTTGCAAATGAGGCGACGTAAAAGTGTTCCAAAGTTTTGTCTGAAGGATGTTTTGTGTTGGTATGATGCTCGTGTCTGTACGTGTGTCTTCACCGAAATTTTGATGAAAGACAAACTTCTAGGGAAAAAAAACCTAATAAGAAAATACATGAATAACATGCTTAAATAAAATAAATAACTGAATTAATATATAAGCAAATAAATATATATATAAAAATAAAGTGTGTGTGTGTGTCTTTGTTTAGAAACACACACACACACACACATGCACATACAACAGCCTAGTGTCTAAGCGACATGTGCCTAGGAACCAAATGGTAACTAACATACACACACACACACACACACACAACACATACACACACACACACACGACCACACACACACACACACACCACACACACACCTCACTCACACACACCACACACACACACACACACACACACACACAGCTTCTTGTCAACGTTTATTTTCATCAACTACAAAAGAGAATGAATGGACAACTGAGAAACACAAGGGACCTGAGAACTTCAAAAGCTTAAGTTAGGAGGATCGACGAGGGTACGAGCCAAAGCAAGACTAAAACCTAATATTTACTACAAGTAGCCCTGACATAAAACATAAAAACAAAGAAGAAGGAAACCCAAAAGGGCCCACTGCCCATGGGGCAGGCCCAAGTCCCTCCCGGTTTAAAAGCCAATGCACCCAACCTTCAGGAGGTCAATTTGACTTAAGGGAAAACAGGGCAACCGACCTGTTAGCCAACAATCAGGCCAACTACACCCACCCAATCTACCAGTATTTTACCAACCTTTTTTTAAAAGCTACACAACGTTCGGCCTATAACGGTACTTGGGGTTTTTTCCCTCATCCCAACTCTATTCCCAAACCGTACTTTCCTTTTCCCCTCCTGAATCTAAATTTTTTTCCAAATTTAAAACCATTGCGCAGTCCTTTAGGTGATTTTTTCAGCACCTATTTACATCCCCTTTATTTATCCTGTTTTCCCACTTATAAACCTCAATCATATCCCCCAAATTCTACGTCTTTCTAGAGAGTGCAGTTTCGGGGCCCTTAGTCTATCCTCATAGGGAAGGTTCTGATACATGGGATCATCTTTGTCATCCTCCTTTGTACATTTTCCAGAGAATTTATATCCATTCTGTAATAGGGTGACCAAAACTGTGCAGCATAATCAAAATGAGGCCTAACCAAGGATGTATAGAGTTGAAGAACAACCTGAGGACTCCTATTTTTTTATGCTTCTTGATATGAAGCCAAGGATTCTATTAGCTTTTTGCGAACACTTATGCACTGTTGTCTTGGTTTCAGATTACTGCTAACCAGAAACCCTAAATCTTTTTCGCAATCCGTAATATTAAGATCTACATTATTTAGTTTATATGTGGCATGGTTATTGTCCTGTCCAACATTTAGAACTTTGGGATTTGTCTATATTAAACTGCATCTGCCACTTCTCCGACCCTGCATCAGTCTATTCAAATCTTCCTGGAGTGCTCGAATGTCCTCCGTCAAATGAATTCGACGGCCCCATTTTGGTGTCATCGGCAAACTTGCCGATGTCGCTCTTTATGCCCTCATCTATGTCGTTTATGTAGATTTTTGAACAGCAGGGGCCCAACACTGACCCCTGTGGAACACCGCTCGTGACGCTTCCCCACTCTGATTTCTCCCCATTTATGCAAACTCTCTGCTGCCTATTTTTCAACCATGCCTCATCCAGGAAAAAATTTCTCCTCCTATTCCATGTGCTTTAATTTTCCTCAATAGTCTCTGATGTGGGGCCCTGTCAAAAGCCTTACTGAAGTCCCTAAAACCAATATCATATTCATTACCATGATCTACCTCCTCAAATACCTTAGTGAAAAAAGTTAATAAATTCGTAAGCAGGAAAGCCCCTTTGTAAAACCATTTCTGAGATTCGTTGATTAATTATGCTTTTCAAGGTGGCTAAAGAACTGCCTCGGGAATTATTTATTCCATAAATTTTCCCACTAAAGGAGGTTAGGCTTATTGGTCTATAGTTCGAAGCTAAGGACCTGTCACCTGTTTTGAAAATAGGTATCACATTTGCCATTTTCCACTTATCTGGCACCATGCCAGTTTGTAGTGATATGTTGAAAAGATTAGCCAAAGGTGTGCTAAGCTCCTCTTTACATTCCTTTAGAACCCTTGCATACAGTTCATCAGGGCCTGGGGATTTGTTAGGTTTTAATTTATCTATTTGCCTAAGGACCATGTCACTTGTGACCCTAATAGTGCACAGTTTATTATCGTCCTGTTCTACATAATTTATCATTACTGGAATATCGCTGGTATCCTCCTGTGTAAAAACTGAGAGGAAGTATGTGTTAAAAATTCTACACATTTCCTTATCACTGTCAGTGAGCTGACCCGAGGAACTTTTGAGTGGGCCTATCTTGTCCCTGATCTTACTTCTGTATAGGTGAAATACAGTGAGAGTTCCCAGAGCGCTGGCGACCATGCAGTACTGAGCTTCCTGAAGCTTGAAGAGCTAAACCAGAAGCCAGACTTTATAAGAGAGAACCTCAAAGGGATGTGGAATTCTTGAATATAGTGCAGTGGGAAAAATAACAGGATAGTCAGTAGATGTAATTTTGGAAAATCTTGCTGAAAAGATCCAGAAGAACAGGAAACAACTTCATACCCAGAAAAATGATGTGGAAACAACAAACAGATGCCGAAAGGCAAAAAAAAAAAAAAAAAAAAAAAAAAATATGTGATCTTCTAAAAAAATAAAATGCAAAGGACAGACGAGAATAGAAAAATTGAACGACAGATTGAAAATAACATTGTGCCAAAGGAAAAGTCTGAGTCAAAAAAGTACTGCAAAGAAACATCGATAGTGAAAGAATAGGTAATTCTACTGAAGGAAACACAATGATAAGAAAGTATGCACAGCACTGAGAGGTACAGTAACACCAACACTGTGTGGATAAATATACATGCATAAACACACGAACGTGTACACACACATGCACACGGGGCCAGGAGCTATGATTCGACCCCTGCAACCACAACTAGATGAGTACAACTAGGTGACACACACACACACACATATATATATATAGACACATATATATACACACACATATATATACACGCACACATACATGAACACTACAGTCTAGGGGGTCAGAGACTACAAACCTCACTCAAGGAAAAAGATCTTGGGGTGGGTATAACACCAAGCACATCTCCTGAAGCGCACATCAACCAGATAACTGCTGCAGTATATGGGCGCCTAGCAAACCTCAGAACAGCATTCCGACATCACAGTAAGGAATCGTTCATGACCCTGTACACCGTGAAATTG
>NC_069476.1:8923166-8949082 GCF_026875155.1 Cherax quadricarinatus | reverse complement strand
GGGCCCTCCAGAACCCGAAATGGCAGAATTTTGGGGAACAAAAAAGAGGCACAATAATTTGGGAAAAGATGAAATCAAAGGGGAAAAAATTTTTGGAAAAAGAGAAATTTTCCCCGGGGGAAAAAATCAGAAAGTGAAATGGGGCCCCGGGAAAACCACTGGGTTTTAAAAGGCGAGGAATGTAAAAACTCAGGCCCAAGGGGAGAGAGAAGGGAACCCAATAGCAATCGTGAAAAAAAAAGGGCGGGCAACAAGATTTCCCCCGGGGGACACAAAAAGGGTTTGGGGGAAAATGGTGAGACACACAACGGGGGAACTGAAAACCAATAAAATACTGCGCGGAATAGACAGGGGGACAAAGACAGGATTTCCAGAGATGGGAACAACACAAGAGGTCACAATTGGAATTGAAGACCGATGAATCAAAGGGATGTTGGGAAAGATTTCTTCAGCAAAGAGTAGTCAACTGGAAAAGCCTAAAAGTAAAGTGTGGAGGCGGGGAACCATAATATTTTAGGCGGGGTATGATAAGTCAGGGGCAGGAGAGAGAGGACCTAGTAGCAATCGTGAAAAAGGGGGGGGCAGGAGCTTGATCGCCCCTGCAAAACCAAAATGGGTAGTACAAATATGAGTAAAAAACCACCAACCCCGGTTTTCGGATAAAAAATCTGCCAAGAAAAGCTTTTCCCCAAAGACAGTGTTTCCCAAGAGGGGAAAGCCAAGAGTCCAATTTGGGAATTAAGATCAAGAATCAAAAATTTGGGGAAGATTTTAGTAAGGGGGTTGGGCGGGGTGCCTAAAAAGTAAGTGGGGACAAAAACCAAAATTTTTAAGGGAGGTGTGACCGGGGGAAAAAACCCCATAAAAATGGAAAGGGGCGGGCCAGTTGTAATAAAATCAAAAAATGTAAAAAATGGTAAAACTGAAAGTAGAAAAATAGTCCCCCCAGGTTTGGTTTTGTGGGTTTTTAATTTTAACTCACGACGGGGTTATGAACATAAAAAGGTTAAAGTTAGGGCGAAAATGGGGAAAAAATTTTACAATTTAAAAGAAAAGAAAATAAACTTAATATTTTGCCAAATATAAAAGTTTTGGAAGGGGGAGTTTACAAATTAAGGGTTTTTAAGCAGCAGGTAAGTGTAGGAAAAAAAAGAGTTTAATTTTGGTAAGGGTCAACCCCCAGTGTTTGTGTTGAATCAAACCATCCTTTTTTCCAAAATCGTACAAAGAAAAAAAGGGTAAAAATCTTAAAAAAAAAAAAAAAAAAAAAAGAAGTTGTTTGGGAGCTTGGGGGTTGAACCCCCCCCCCCTTGTTTCGAGACAACCCCTATTTTTTAAGGTTAGGCTAAACCTTTGCCCCGGTTTATTTAATTTTCCCTTATTTATAAGGAATAGGGGGAGAAAAAATATCCCATAACTCCAAAGGGTTTGGTACCCTAGTCCCCCCCCCCGGGTTTTCTGGGGAAAGAGAAAACGTGCACAAAAAAAACCCCCCAAATTATTGTTAATAAAAAATTTTTTAAAAGGAATTAGTAAAAAAAAACCAAACCCAAAAAATTTAATTTATATGTAATTAATAGTGCAAAAAAAAAAATGTTTAAAAAAATTTTTTTTTTCAAAGAAACAAGTAGTCCCACACAACCAAAACACAAACCAAATTTTTAAGGGGCCCAAAAAAAAGAAAAAAACCAAAAAAACCCCCACCACCCCACACCCCCCCCCCCCCCCACCCACCCACAACACCCACACACACCCAACAACCCACACCACCCACCCCCCCACACACCCACACCCCACCCCACCCACACCCCCACACACAACCCCCCCACACCCACCCACACCCCCCCCACCCACACACCCCCCACACCCCCAACCCAACCCACCCACACACCCCCCACACACCCACCCACACCCCCACCCACCCCAAACCCCCCACACCCCCACACACACCCCACACACCCCAACCACCCCCACAACACCCACACCACCCACCCCCCACACCACCCACACACCCCACCCACCCAAACACCCACCACCCCCCACACCCCCCCACCCCCCCCAAAACCCCCCACAAAACTCCCCCCACACCCCCCCCACCCCCCCCAACACACAATAAAACACCAAACACACACAACAACACACAAAACCCCACATATTCCCAGACCACACATACACTCCCCCCCTCCCCCACCGACATCTCACCCCCTTCACCTGATCCCTCCCCTCCCCTTTCCCCCCTCCCCCTCCCCACCTCTCCCCCCACTCACCCCACTTACCCACTTGCTTCACTCTCCTTCCCCACCCCCGCCCCCACTACTCCCCAATATAGCCACATTTTCCTCCTCTACCCCCCCCCACACTCTGACAATAAATACTAACCAAAAACAACAAAATTACATGGGTTTCCCCTCTGAGGAAATCAATAAAAAAAAAATGGGTTGCCAGAGAGCAACAAAAAACCCAAAGGGACAGGGGGAGGAACTGAAAAGGGAAGTTTGGGCAGCGAGCTACAAAAAGGGACAAAATGGAAAAGAAACTAAAGAACTTAGCAGGAATGGAAAGGGGATAGACATGGAAAGCAGGAAGTGGGAGGTAAAAAGCAAAGCACAGAGGCCAGGAACAGAGCTTAGAAGGGGAACTGAAAACTAAAACACCCCTAAAGAACTAAAGAAACTTTTGGGGTTTGACAACAGAGACCGCAACCTCGCCACAAAAAAGGGGGGACGAGGACAGAAGGCAAAACTGCATGTAAACCTTTTCATGGAGATGAGTAAAGAAAGGCAAAGCTATAGTGGAGGCCAAAAAGACCAAACAGACCCCGGGGAAAGCCGAAAAGGGGAAAATGACGGGCCCCACGACCCCATGTACAGTAGCTAGTGAAACTGAAGAAAGGAAAGCTGAAATGGAGGAAAGAAAATTGAAGAGGGGATACACAGGGATATGAGTGGGAGAATAAAAGGGGTGGGGTCAGTCTTTGTGTATGGGCCCAGGAAGTGAAGGGGAAAATATGAAGCAAAAAAAAAGGGGAAAAAAAAAAGCTTTTGAAAGCATCATGAAAGTTGGAGAAGACGCTGACCCAGCTGGAAAATTTTGGGAAAATGGGGGTTTGTAAAAAAAAAAACCCCGGCCCAGTGAAAGTGACCTTCAAGGCAAATCGACTGGAACGGGATTTGTGGGAGAAACACATTTTAAAGGGGCTGCCGGAAAACAGGAAGGTGTATCTCGACCCCGACAAACACAAGACGAAAGGCGGAAACTGAGAGAGATGATACAAAGGCGAAAAAAGGAAAGAGAGTGGTTGGAGAAGAAAAACAGGAGATCCCAGAACAGGAAGAAGACAAAAAAACCTCCCTACATTCCTATAAAGCCTCCCAACCAGCCCCAACCCCCTGCAGCCAAAAACCAAACCCAAAACACCCATGTCATATCCAAGCCCCCACCCACTAATTTTAAAATCCCCCCCACAGCAACCCCCCCATAAATTTCCCTTTTAGGTCCCCACTTCCCCAACCCCAATACACCCCAACCACAGTCTTAGAAAGAATTTAAGGTAGGTAACAAATGCAGATTTGGAATAAAAAAAAAGTATGAGGAGTGGCATGAAAGAATCAAGGAGCATCCCGAATAATAGCACCACAGAAACAAAAATCCCGAAAAAACAATTCAATCTTTCCACCCGGTATCAAATCCTCAGGGGAAAAACGAGGAGGAAGGGGGAGGAGGAGTTGCACTGCTCTTAAAAGCCAGTGGGGTTTTGAGAAAATGGGAAGGAAAGGATGGCACGGGTGAAAGGGACTACTTAGTAGGAAAAAATCCATTGAGGGACATAAGGTGATAATTGCAGTAATGACAACCCACCACAGAACTGCAGGGACCAAGAAAGAATACGATGAACAACAGAGCCATGGTGACACACTAGCCCAGGGGGCCAGGGGCACATGTGGGGGGGGCAAAGTTATAGTTATGGGATTTTTAATCACAAAGGGGAATTGACTGGGAAAAACCCGGAGCCCCATGGGGGTTCCGAAACATGGAGAGCCAAGATGATGGGTTATACTGGAAAACCTCATCATCAACATGTTAGAGACACAAAAACCCGGAGAGAGGGGAAATGAACCAGCAAGACTGGACCTTGTATTCACCCGAGTAGTTCGACATCGAGGATATCTTTATGAAAGGCCCCCCGGGCGCTATTTATCATGGGTTTTGTGCTTCGACTACTAGTTGATTTTCCAATGGAAGAGTACCGGAAAAGGGTGGGGAAAAACCAACTACAAAAGGGGGAACTACTCAGGCATGAGGAACTTTCCCTTTAAAACATTCAGTGGGAAGGGAACTGACAGGAAAACCAGTACAAGAAATATGGGGCTATGTGGCAACAAAATCAAGGAGGAAGGAGAGGTTTGTTCCCAAGGGAAAAAAGAAATAATGGGAAAACAGAACGAGTCCTTGGTTCACCCCAAAAGGGGAGGAGGGAAAAAAATAGGGTATAGAGAATGGGAAAAAGGGACGAAGACAGAAAACTCAGGAAAATAAAGAGATTAGCCCAAGACCAGAAATGATACACAAGAAGGGAGGCTCCCCGCAATAAAAATGAATAGCATCGAAATAAGACGACCCGAAGCGTTGTCAGCCACACAGGAGGAAAACAACAGTCAAGACCAGGTAATCAGACTGAGGAAAGGGGGATGGGGAATTCACAAGAAACGACCGAAGGGATTCAGGAGCTCAACACGAGTTTAAAGAAAATTTACAGTGAAACCCGTAGGACTAGGGAAACAGAACAGGGGGGTACACAGCAAGTGCTGGGTGAGGACAAAAACCCAAAGGGGGAAGTGAAGAACTGCTATGCGAATTGAACCTCAAAGGCGGGGGGACCCCGACAACATCTCCCTGGTCCTTTAAAAAGGGAGCAGGATATTTTTGTCCATTAAAAAAGACTTCAACACATCATTTGAAACTGGGGAACTCCCTGATATGGAAGATTTCAAAGTAGTCCCAATTTTTAAAAAGGGGGACAGACATGAGGCATTTAAAACAGACCTGTATCAAACGTGTAAGTTTGCAAGGTCATGGGGAAATCATCAGGGGGAAGTGGGGGGCACCTGGAAAGAAACAAGTGTATAATTACAAACCCGCATGGTTTCAGGGAAGGAAAATCCGTGCACAAAACCCACAGAGTTTTATGACAAGGGACAGAAAAAGACAAGGAGAGAGGGTGGATCGACTGCATTTTTTTTGGGGCTGCAAAAACCTCGACACAGTTTTCCCACAAAGGTTACTGAAAAAGCTAGATCAGGGGAACATAACAGGAAAGGCACTGCAATGGATCAAAAAACCTGACAGGGAGGGAACAACGAGTCATGGTACGTAACGAGGTGTCAGAGTGGGCGCTTGGACAAGCGGGGTTCACAGGGGTCAGTCCTAGGGGCGTGCGTTTTTGGTATATTGAAGAATAATGGAAGGGTAGACTCAAAGTGTCCTTTTGCAGATATTAATTAAAAGAGAAGAAACAAATCGGGTGAGGATCAGGCAGGCTACAAAACCCCGGACAGGCACAAACCTGGCCGAAAGGCTCCTTTAGTTTAACCCTGCCAAATGCAAAAGTCCCTAAGATTGGGGAAGGGGAAAGAAGACTGCAGACCAAAAGTTTAGATGGCCAAAGACTGCAAACCTCACTCAAAGGGAAAAAAATCTGGGGGATATAACCCGAGCATACTCCTCGCACTAAATCAATAACTGCTGCAGCATACGGGGGGGCCTGGCAAAAACCCACGGGTTTGCGTTCCCATACCTCAATAAGGATCGTTTAAGACCTGATACCATTACTCAGGCCCAATGGAGTATGCAGCACCATTTGGAAACCACACCTAGTCAAGCACGTCAAGAAATTAGAGAAAGTGGGAAAGGTTTGCAAACAAGACTATCCCAATACGGGGATTTTCGTACAAGAAAGTTGAGGGAATCGGCCCGACCACTGGGGGCCCGGAGGGCAGGGGGGAAAAGATAACGACGTATAAAATACTGCACAGAAAAAGACACGGGGACAAAAACAGGATTTCCAGAGATGGGGACACTACACAAGAGGGCACAATTGGAATTTGAAAACTCAATGAATCAAAGGGATTTAGGAAGTATTTTTTTTAGTCATGAGTAGCAAAATCGTGGAATAGTCTAGAAGTGAAGTAGTGGAGACGGGGAACCCTACATAGTTAAGGCGAGGTATGAAAAGCTCAGGAGCAGGGAAAAGGGACCTAGAGCAATCGTGAAAGGGGGGCCAGGAGCTATGACTCACCCCTCAACCCCAAAAGGTGAGTACAAATAGGGGAGTACACACACTAGTTAGTACATCATTTTTCATTGCAATTGCTGATTTAATTAAGTTGTTTATTTTATCATATGAATGAAGTCTGATCATGATACTGTGTTTACTACTTTGTTATATGAATGAAGTCTGATCATAATACTCATGTGTACATTTACTGACTACCTGGACAGCATCTCAAATTAGCTAATTATTTAAGAAATAAGTTGCAGGAGATAAATATTAGTGACACTGTAATTTGGTCTGATAACAAGGTATCCTTACAATGGATTCGTAATGGAAACAGTAAAATTGTGTACGTACAAAACAGAGTCGCTGAAATTAATCAGATGCAAGAGAAGTATAATAGTTTGGGTCAGCATATGTTAACATTTAATCATATACCTGGTGAGGAGAATCCAGCTGATTTCTTGTCTCGAGGTTTACCTTATGCTTAATTAGTAAATGCTATATCATGGTTTAAAGGACCAAGCTGGTTGGTAAATAAAGCTAATTTTTTTTATATTTTATTTAAAACGTAATATTACAACATAAAAAATAAATATATAGAAAACCACCATCCCTTAACAAACAGGTATCCACAAGAGAATTCATAAGCACAGTACACCATATGAATTGCTCAACATTCCGACAGTGTGCAAAATAATAATAATAGAACTTTTCTTTGTCAGAGGAAAGAAAGTCTTCCTGATAACATTGTGTATACACAGTGTATAGTGTATATTACAGTGGCTCCCTAGTATATAGATGATAAAGGCTAAAGTGTCATTTGAAAACAGGTGAATTTGTAAATGAAGTGATAAGCCTATTGTGAAAATTTGTGTGGACTGCCTCCAAGTGAGTCGCCTACCCTGGCAAACTCTGTTGACACCGAGCTCTGAGGTGGGTACCTCAGCCTCACAAGTGGCTTATAGGACAGATTTTCACAAATGATTGATGTTGCAAGAAACTCGCCTGCATGCATGTATAAAGGACTAACTTACTTGGTGTTGCAGCATATATCCTGATCTTCAACTTCCCTAAGTTTATCCTTAGCCCCTTTGGACTTCCCCTCAGAAACCATGTGCAACCGGGAGCCTTAATTCCTGCAATATTCAATCGTTATTAGTGACCTGCCTGCACCTCAGAAATTCCTATATCCAAGAGGGTATGTATCCCCTAGTATAACTATGCAGACACGGACACTAGCTTCCAGACTTACGAGAGACACTGGTACTTACTGGGCATGCACTGCCAGCTGCAACACAGGCCCACAGATCAAACTCACTCACAATTCTCCCCAGACACTGGCCAGAAATCTATGAGATAAAGTGGAGGTCTTGTCTTACTGTATGGGCCTGACGGAGGTCATCTACGGTACATCGAGGTGCCTCTACCAGATTTCCCTAGGTCTCAAATGTGAAGACACGTGGGAGGCGCCGTCTGCTGATCACGGCACGTCTTGTCCAGTTGGTGTCTGTCTTAAGAAGAATGAGCTGGTCTCTCTTCCAGACCCTCGTCTCTTCGTTCAAACTAGGGCTGCCAGTTCTCCCTAGCTAACTTATCCTAGTGTTTGCCTACATTATCGGCCTATTACTACCTATGTTAAGGTCTTAGGTCTACATTATTATTATCTACAGTTGCCTTAGTAAACCTAATATTAGTGTACTACCAGTAAAACTACCTACTCCTTCCCTGAAGGGTAAATCTATAAATTAAATAAGCTTACCAACAATCCATGCCAACTCGAGAGAATGCTTTGTTTGGGCGAGTTTAAGGGCCACCCAGCTCAGCCATTCCATTACGGCCATGCCAGATCTGTCCTGTGGAACTTTAGGGACCAAATAAATTTCCACATCCTCCCACCGGCGAAGGTAGGCGCTAAGTCTAAATCAAGTTCACCTTCCGCGAGCCCCCACGGCGGACCCTGGACACGAGTGCCATCTGGCCACTCTCGTCGAGCAGACTCCGGTCTAACTTCAACCTTCCAGTTTCCCCTGTGTGGACCTCTGGGGGTGTAAACTTGTTGGTTCTGGTGGTCTTAGCACCCTTTCGTTTAACTTTAACGTCTTTTGTATGTCTAGCCTTGACTGAGTGGCTCTGTACTTTCCCACCCAGTGGCCCACATGCCTTGGTAGCCTTTCCTCCCACTGTTACGAGGTTCCCTAGATTTAATGGCAATCTATCTCCCTCTTTATGTACCCTGTAAAAGTGTTTTCCCAAGGTGGCCGAGTGTTCGTCACTCCCTACCTGGTTCAGCTTCCCTGGCAGTTCATCGTGTATACTGGTATTCATTATCACTACTCCCCCAGCTATCATGGGGACAGCTTCTCCTCTATCTGGCGTGGCAGGGAATTCAGGTGGAACCTTGCCGCCTATGATGTATCCTACTGGGGATCTGTATAACTCAATTCCTTCCCTAAACGTCTGTCGTGTAGACAGGAAGTCATCTATATGATTGGCTCCCACCAGGATACCTACATTTCTGACTGTGTCAGTGGTAATTCCCTGGTCCGCCAGCTTCACGTCAAGGTCTTTCAATCGCTTAGCTGCTTCAGCAAGACCTCTCGCTGTAATTGCCCTGGGTAATGTCTCTACCACCAAGGCAGTAATGTCTCTGCAATGTCCACCTAATTTGACTGTGACATCCACCACATCATAAGATTTGGGTGGGACCTGACTTATAGCCCCTCCCAACATCATACTAACTTTCTTTGTGGCCTTCAACTTTAATTTAGCCACCAACTTCTTTGTTATCAAGGATACTTGTGCTCCTGGGTCAAAGAATAATCGGGTTGTTTCGGACCTGTGCCCACTCACAACCTTTGCCATGACTGCAGGAAGGGCAGCACCTCCGTGATTCTCACTCGGATTAGAGACTTCACTCCCACTAATCACGTTGGCTACCATTTCAGGCTCGGACTCACTTTCTATCTCTACCTGAGAGATATCCCTACTAGCCTGGGGTTCCCTTAAATTATTGGGACATAGTGCAGTATGGTGCTTACCTTTGCAACAGACTCGACACTCACTGAGCTGGGTGCCACAGTCTCTCGCAAAGTGTTCCCCACAACATTTGAAGTAGAGTCTCAACTCCCTAGTCTCTGTTGCCTACTGCTCAGTGTTATGTACTCCGAGCAACTCATGCTAGCATGTTCGCTTTCGCAGAACACGCATATTCTGGCATGAGTGCCTCTGAGGTTCTGCTTAGAGGTTCTTACCTTAGACACCTCTTTATCATAGTATATTCCAACGTTAGTCGTACGAGCTTTAGACTGATCTCTCGAGATCTTCGAGCAACTTTCTGGGTTTTTATGTGGCGATTGTGGTGACTCTTCTCTCACACCTATACTCAAATGAGAAACGAGATCTCCCAACCCCTCAACAATTTGTTTTATCGTGAACCTATTCGTCCGATATTTTAAGTGTAACTCATGCACTGTAGTGCCAGCCAGTTTCCTCTGAATCACCTGGCTAAGGACCCATTCTGAATCATCCTCATCATGCAAATCTCTGAAACTATTTGTCAAGCTCATAATTTCAATACGGAACTTCTCTAGGTTTTGACGGTCATGTCGGCAAGCCTCTAGATCCAACAACCGATAAAGTATAGCTACCTTTATCTCCTCATTGTAGCCAAACATGTCTTCTAATTGGTCTTTGGCATGTTGGTAATTAGTGTCAGTAATCTGGTAGTGCCGGACCAGGTCTAAAGCTTTACCCTTGAGCTGCGACAGCAAATACTGCAATTTGACGGCATCTGACAAATCGTTCCTGTCATGTATCTGGGCTTTAAACTGATCCCAGAAAGCAATGTACTCAGTTAGGGTTCCGTCAAATGTCGGCAAATTCAACTGGGGCAACCTGGGCAACATATTGACAGGTGTGTGGCTGTTTGGGGTACCTGCGGTGTTCGACACCACCCTTGGAATACTAGCCTTTAATGTACTTAACTTATCTTTGTACATATTCATCTCCTGATGACAATCTACATCATCCTTAGTGAATTCGTCCAGAGCCTGCCGAAGACTACCCTGGGATTCATTATCCTCAATAGCCTGTAGCTCATATGCTGAGAATGCTTGTTCATAGGCTTCCCATTTTTCCCCCAAACTCTTCAAGCAGTCTTGCAAATCATCGCAGTCTACGTTACTGCGTTGGCAAGTAGCCTTGCACCTGTTACGCGTTCTGTTCAGATGCCCTTTGTATGCCACCACTGATCGTTCTAATTTTGTTAACACTAAACCAGACTCTCCTGAACTCCCATCTGCCATTGTCGAAGTTTAATGAGGAATGTGACACTAATTGTACTTTACCCAGTCCACCCCACAACACGTCACGGTGTTAGGTAAGAATGAACGAGTCTCAAGGCTCCTCAACAAGTTTAACGATTCCCTTTGTTATATTGACTCTACTCTGACTTAAAAATGTACACTGTTAGCTCTCAAATCCCAATCGAAATGTGTATTGGTGTGAAAGCTTAACCTAGCAATTTCCTGTACAATGCCAGCAAATAATTACAGGACTTAACCTAGTCTCAGGTACAATTCACAAATCCCACACTAAAATGAATCAAAGACAATAAAAATCACACAATAAAAAATGCAGTATACAAATTAAAAAATCTTGGTTAACACAAATAAATTAAACAATTCAACTTGTGAAACAGTAAATGAATAATGTATGTAAACAGCTTGGCCTAGCTTACTCAGTCTAGCGTGGATGGTTGGATGAGGTAAATCCTAACCTAACTAGTGTGCTATAGCTTAATTTAACCTGGCTTTAGAAATCCCTGTAAATAATAACTAGATAAAATCTGTCCTAGCTACTATAACTGTTGTAAATATTGCACAAGCCTAGCCTAACTGTGGCTACCTTGCAAATCCACTGTAAGTAATTAACACACAAGTCTCCTACTCTAGATTACTTGTAATCACTGTAAATAATTAAATTCACAAGCTTTTCTAGCCTACCTGGCCTGCCTGTAAATTACTGCAAATAACAACTTCTGTGTATAGTCAGCTTGGCCTAGCCTCTGTGTAACTCTGGGCCTAGGTGTGCTAACTTAACCTAACTCTGTTAAACTGGTTCCTAACTGTGGCCTAGCTATGATAGCTTAACCTAGCTATTCCACATCACGGTTTCGAAGGACAACTTTTGTGAAAATTTGTGTGGACTGCCTCCAAGTGAGTCGCCTACCCTGGCAAACTCTGTTGACACCGAGCTCTGAGGTGGGTACCTCAGCCTCACAAGTGGCTTATAGGACAGATTTTCACAAATGATTGATGTTGCAAGAAACTCGCCTGCATGCACGTATAAAGGACTAACTTACTTGGTGTTGCAGCATATATCCTGATCTTCACTTCCCTAAGCTTAGCCTTAGCCCCTTTGGACTTCCCCTCAGAAACCATGTGCAACCGGGAGCCTTAATTCCTGCAATATTCAATCGTTATTAGTGACCTGCCTGCACCTCAGAAATTCCTATATCCAAGAGGGTATGTATCCCCTAGTATAACTATGCAGACACGGGCACTAGCTTCCAGACTTACGAGAGACACTGGTACTTACTGGGCATGCACTGCCAGCTGCAATACAGGCCTACAGATCAAACTCACTCACAATTCTCCCCAGACACTGGCCAGAAATCTACAAGATAAAGTGGAGGTCTTGTTTAGTACCACAGAATTTTGGGTACTATGTAAATTTCCCACCCAAATTTAAAAAACATGGGGGGGCCTTGCTTACCCGTTTCCCCCAGTTGGTGTTGTTTAAAAGAACGGTTTTCCTTTCAGAGTCTCTTCCAAAAAAGGTATTTCCCACAAAATATTTAGTTTTGTTTTCATTTTTTCCCTTATACCAGTTAATCTTGGTTCAAAAATTATTACTTTTGCCTTACAAACAAAATTTTATCCCAGAAAACTACCTTTTTTCCTTCCCTTTTTCCCCTTTTTCCCTCCACCCCCCTTTTTTCATTTCCCCCCCCCCTTCCCTTCGGCCTCGGCCCCTTTTTAATTTCCCTTTTTCCCCCCTTCCCCCCAAAAAACTTCCCTCACTTTTTTTTTTTTCCCTCCTTTTTCCTTTTTTCTTTCCTTCTTTTTTCCTCCTTTTTCTTTTTTTTATCTTCCCCTTTTCCCTTTTTCCCCTTTTTTAATCCCTTTTTTTCCCCCCTTAATCTTTTGGTCTTAAAAACCCCTTTTTTTAAAATTTTTTCCTTCTCTTTTTTATTTCCCTTTTTCTTTTTTTTTTCTTTTTCTTTTTTTTTAAAAACCCAGCTTCTTTTTCTTTTCCTTTTTCCTTTTTCCCAATTCCCCCCTTTTTTTTCTCAAAAACTTTTTTCCCCAAAAATTTCCACCGTCCCCATAGTGATAATTAGCATTTATTGTGGTGGACACAAAAAAAACCTAAAAAAGTGGATACAGTGTTGAAAAAAAAGGGGTTGAGGGCTCGACCCTTTCGTCACTGAGGACTCCAGAAATCCCGGGGTTTCTTCAGTTCTTTTTGGGAGAAGAGCTACATTGAGGTAAAAATTCAGTCCGGAAAACTAAAGTAGTCATTGGGAGTGATGTATAACCCACCACAGAACGCAGGGGGCCCAAAGAGAGGAACGAAAAAACAGGGTGATGGTGGACACACTGGCGAGGGGGCAAGAAGGCTCACTCGAGCAAGCAAAGTTACGGAAGGGCGATTTAAACCCAGGGAGATCGACGGGGAAAACCTGGAGCCACATGGGGTCCCGAAACAGGAGAGCAAAGAGAGGGATGGGGTACTTTAAAAAACCTATGCATCAACATGTCAGGGACAAAACCAGAGAGAAGGGGGGGATGACCCAGCAAGACTGGATTTTGTGTTCACCTGACATTAACATCGAGGCATCATTTAACAAAGGGCCCCTTGGGGAGCTAGCGTATGGGGTTTTCTGATTTTGACTATATGAGAGTTACAAGTGAGAAGGTAACGGGAACGAAGGGACAGGCCAAACAAAAAAAGGGGGGAAAAACAGAATGGAAAAATTCCTGCAGGAGGTTCATGGGACAAAAAATGGTAAAAATGAAAAAGATAGGGAATATTCAACAAAGTAAGGAGGCAAGGAAAGTTTTTTTCCCAAAGGGAAACAGAAAAAATAGAAGACCAAGACGAGTCCTTGGTTTACCCCAAGGTGTAGGGAGGCAAAAGCTAAGTGCAACAAGAAGGGAAAAAGGTAAGGAGGCGGGCCCAGAAAACAAGGAGATTAGAGAAGACCAAAACGATATCCAGATAAGGAGGGGGGCCCAGAGACAGTATGAAAACGACATAGCATCGAAAAATCAAATCTGACCCAAATGCGTATAAAACCCTTAGGGAAAAAGACAACAGTCAAGGACCAGGGAAAGGCGAGGAAAGAAGGTGGGGAACCACAAGAAACGATCAAGAGGTAGTGAGGAGCCAACACGAGATTTAAGGAAGTATTTCAGTAAAAGAAGGGGTCTGGGGGACAGCCCAAGGGGACCCAACAAGGAATACACCAAAAAGTGTTGGACGACATACATACAGATGAGGAAAGGGGGTGAAAAACGCTAAGGACTCGATACCCCAAAGGCAAAGGGACCGGACAAATCCTCCCTGGGGGCCTTAGAGAGGGAGCAGATTTTTGGTACCACTTTCCACAAAACTTTAACACACCCGGAAAAATGGGGAACTACCAGGGATGGGAAGACACAAAAAGGTTCCCATTTTCAAAAAAGGAGACAGAAAAGAGGCACTAAACTATGACCTTGTCATTTCGTGTATAGTAGCAAAAAATTTTGGAGAAAAAATTTTAGGAGGAGAGTGGTGGGCACCGGAACGGAACAGGGGTAAAAGCCAACCAGCACGGATTACGGAAGGCAAACCTGTGTCACAAACCTTCTGGAGTTTTAGATAAAATAACAGAAGTAAGACAAGAGAGAGAGGGGTGGGGGGATTGCATTTCTTGGACGCAAGAAGGCCTTTTACACAGTTCCTCACAAAAAGATTATGCAGAAGCTAGAGTCAGGGGCATATAACAGGAAAAGGGACTGCAATGGGTCGAGAATACCTGAAGGGAGGGAACAACGAGTCTGGTACGTAATGATGTATCACGTGGGGGACCCGGACGACGGGGGCCCACAGGGGCGGGCCCAGGACCATGCTATTTTTGGTATATGTGAACGACAAGACGGAAAAGGGTTTTAACTCAAAAAGTCCCGTTTGCAGATATGTGAAGTTAATGAGGGAATTAAAACTGATGAGGGGCCAGGCAGGACTTCAAAGAGACCGGACAGACTGGACACCTGGTCCAGCAATGGGTTCTCGAATTTTAAACCTGCCAAATCAAAGTCATAAGAAGGGGAAGGGCACAGAAGACCAAGCAGAGTATAGGCTAGGTGGCCAAAAAATGCAAACCTCCTCAAAAAAGATCTTGGGTGGTATAACACCCCAGCATTCCCGGAAGCCACTCAATCAAAAACTGCCAGCATTGGCGCCTGGCAAAACCTGAGAAAAGCATTCCGCACCTTAGAAGGGAAAAATTCAAGACACTGTACACCGGTATTCCCGGCCCCTAGGGGTGCAGCACCGTTTTGAACCCGCACTTGATAAAGCACTCAAGAACTAGAGAAAGACAAAGGTTTTCAACAAGGTTAGTTCCCGACTAAGGGGAATGTCCTAGAAGAAAGATTAAGGGAAATCGGCCTGACGACACGGAGGACAGGAGGGGCGGGGAGACATGATAACGACATATAAAATCTCGTGGGAAAAGACAAAGGGGACAAGGACAGGGTGTTCCAGGGAGGGGACACAGAAACAAGAGGCCCCCAAATTGGAAATTGAAGACCAAATGAGTCAGAGAGATAGTAGGAAGTATTTCTTCAGTCATAGAGTTGTAAGGCAGTGGGAAAACCTAGAAAAAGACGTAGTGGAGGAGGAACCATACACAGTTTAAGACGATTTTGATAAAGCTCATGGAGGGGGGAGAAGAGGGTTTTGAAACCCCCGGTGAAGAGGGGGGGGCCAGGAGCTAGGACCGCCCCCTGAAAACCACAAATGGGTAGTACCAAGTTATATTTTTGTATCAATAAAATCACATAATACTCGGTAGAAAATTTTCAAGTAATCCTTCAGTTTCCCCCAAATCCAGACCAGTATTTATAAACAGTGACCCACTATCAGATCAGACGGTTCTAACCCTCGACTGTCCAACCCCGACTGGTCCGAACCCTTTTGAGGGTCCAAACCCCCTTGACGGGTTTCAAAGGGTTTCGTTGGCAATAAAGCAGACTGAAAACGATGGGTTGTGGGCGCCCTTATCAAACACAAACAATAAATAAAAATCGGGAAAACGTACACCTAAAAGCTGCCCAAAATAACAAGACAGTTAGAAATAAAATACAAAACTAGACTTATTTAAGGGGGTTTATTAATAGAGTATTCAAGAGGTGCTAGTGAATTACGTAAACCAACCATTCAAATCATTATGAACCCTTGTATCTGCAATCAATCAAACAAACCACTGGATAAATTTTTCATTTTTGTGGAAATGGTGTCACGCCCCTTTGCAGAACAAGAACTAGCTACAACATTTTTTAAAACAGGGAAGTGTTTTTGGGGGTGCCCAAAAAAGATAAATCTGTGGACTTAAAAAAACAAGGGGATTTAAGAGGATAACACAAAGCTGCTTTTATAGAAAAACCCGGGAAGCTTTTTTACAACAGATGGGGAAAATAAAAAGTCTTGGGGTTTAATGGACGCCCTTGAACGCCAGTACCAGAAACTGTAAGGCTGGAGGTTATGTCCTGGGTCAGTAAAAGTGGGGCTGATAGTCGTCCTGGAGACAGTAAGGTGAAGCTGGGGGTGCGTCCTGGGGCACAGTAATGGTGAACGGAGATTTTTCCAGGTAGCGGGATTATACCAGGAAGGAAACTATAAATGACCCCATAGGGAAGGAGCCGTATGGGGAACAAGTGAGTCAAAAAATAAGTAAAACCAATATTGCAAACTAGAAATCCCAGGAAAAGCAAAAAAGAGGACTCCACTAGCAAAAAGTGAGGATATATTAAACCCAAAAAAAAGGTGGGAGCTCCATTTTTGGTGCTAGGGGGATAGGAATAAGACAGGGAAAAATGCACCAACAAATACATCACAAAACCCCAAGGGAAACGGAAAACAACCTGGCACACACTAGCACTTGGGGATCTGCAGACATGGGGGAAACTGGAAAAAAAGACGGGGACAGCAACTATGACCACTCAGAAAATGCCGTGCCCATATGCAACAGGAAAAGGGAAATCCCCTTTTTTAAACTTTTTCCCCAAATGTGTACCCTTCATACAGGAAAGACGGCTATAACTTTTAAATTGCCAATCACCATTAAAGGGGACAAAAAAATACAAAACATCCAGGGCCGGGAAAACCCGCGAGCCACAGCCACTCAAGAGGGAGAGGTTTTTATTTCCAAAGGGAAAAAAAACTGGCAGGAATACAGAATCGTACACCCAAAACCAGTCATTCCTGGTGGAAACCCCAGTCGATTGCCCCACTCCAAACCAACAGATACAATACTAAAACCGAAAAAAAACCCCTCATACCAAAAAAACCACCGTTCCGAGACATTCTTCTTTCAAATAACAGGGTCTAAAGCCAGCAACAAACAACAAAATACCTTTTATCCGTGGACTGCTTGCAGGGCAAAGCAATTTCGGGCTTTCCTGGACCCCTAAAGGATAACTTGGAGAACGAAATAGGACCCCCAGGTTAAAAACCTAAAAACAATGTAACCAGAGTAAACAGGCAAAAGGGGGGGGGGAGGGGGCCCTGTACATTGCAGAGTCACTTTTTGAAACAGAACTGCTTAATGCCTAAAATTTACTCGGGAAATTTTTTAGCTTTAAAGGTCAAAGAACCAAAACCTAGTCATTGGGGGTATCTACAAGCCTCCAGATGCAACATCCCAGAAATTCCAAAACGGCTGTTAAAAATTGACCACTTCCGGAAAATTTTCCCCAGAAAAAGGAGGTAAATTTAAATCTGAATGCGTAGGGGGGAACACTGGTAAGAGAAATAGAAATCATCGAACTAAAGCTAAAGGAATTTTATAGGAGTCGGGAAAACCGGGGGAAGAACAAAAAGCCATAAATAAAAAGGGAAAGGGAAAACCCAAAGTTTTTCTTCTCCTATGCCAAATCAAAGTCGAGAAAAACGAAATTTTGGGCCCCTACTTAAACAAAAAGGGCCCCTACACAGACGACAGAAAGGGAAATGAGGAGCTACTAAATTTTTTGCAAGCCGCAAACCCCAACTGGGTTTCCGAAGATTAAAATGAAATTTTTTATGAGGGGAGCCACAAATTTTGGTTTAAACCCACAAGCCTATCTGATTTTAAATCCTAAACCCCAAAATGACTTCGAACGGGGCGAAAAATGACATGCCCATGCACCCCCCCAAAGGGCCAAAGACTAAATAAAACTCCCGTGTTCATCAAGAACGCAAGAACCCCCCTCACGAGCTTTCCCATCCAAAGAAAAGGAGCATGGACACGGGGGTCGCCCCCCACATTTACTAAAAACAACAGACAAAGCCCCACTCCACAAAGGGGGCAGTAAAGCAATAGAAAGAACTACAAAAAACCCGGGATACACTAACCCCCCATATCATAAAAATTTTTTAAAAGGGGTCCAAGAAGAAAGGGATCACCCACCCATCCAAAAAACTCATCATTTTTACAAAACCCCGGGGCCCAAACATGGGTTTAGAACGGGTCGCTCCTGCTGTTTTTCCAACTTTTGGATCACTACAAACAAGGTCCGGGATGAAACAAAGACAAAAAGAATGCAGATAAAAAATATAAACAGACTTTGCAAAACCCTTCGAAAAAGTGTGACCAGGGCGAAAATAGCGCAAAAAAAGCGTGGCAAAAGGAAAAACGGGAAAAAGCTGTCGTTTGGATCTAAAATTTCCTCACAAACCAGGACAAGAAAATTAGTTTTCAACAGAGTAAAGTCCGGGCGGGCCACGGTGAAAAGCTCTTTCCCACAAGGCACAGTACTCGCTCCTATCTTTTTCCCTCATCCTCAAATCTGACATAGAAAAGGGATGTAAAGCCAAAGCCCCGTGTTTTCCCCTTTTCCCCAGATAAACACCCAATCTCTTGACGTTGCTTCCATTGCAGCCCATTTCCCAAGGGCTCCACGGACACCAAACCCAAATCTTTCTTGGGCTGCAGACCCCCAATAGAATTTTCATCGATGAGAAATTTAAATTTACCCGATAGGTAAACCGAAAAAAATTAAAACTTCATCCAGAGTACAAAAAAAATTTCGGGCCCCACAAAAAAGACCGAAACACCAAGGGAAAAAGACCTGGGGGTATAAAGTCAGGGGAAACTCCCCCTTCGGACCATAACATTGAAATCAAATCGCATTCCCTAAAAAATGCCAGGAGGGATAATGAACACCTTCAAAACTGGGGAAAGGCCAACCCCATGATGACCCCTTTTCCGGTCACTTTTTTTCTATCTAGGCTGGAATTTTAACTGCAAAATAACAGCACTTTAAAGGGCGGGGTGAAATTGTTTGACCAAAAAATGTCCAAGAACCTTCACGCAAGCATAACAGAGTTTAAAACTCCTAAATTTACTGGGAGCGCTTGAGGTTCCAAAACCCGTATTCCCGGAATGCAGGTGGGAAAAGATACATGATTATATACACCTGGAAAATCCTAAAGGGCTATACCAAACCCTTGCAACGAAAAAATCACTACAAAAAGAAAAAAGACTTGGCAAAACGATGAAACCACCCCCCAAGAAAAGCAGGGGGTCACTAGCATTTTTTTTTTAAAGAAAAAAAAAAAAAAACCATACAAAATTTGTCCGGGGCCCCCCAAACCCTGTCAACTTGCCTCTCAGCATACAAAAGGGGGATTCCCAAACCCCCCCCCCGGGCAGTTTTAAAACTGGCACGGCCCAAGCACCAAAAAATCGGCCCCGACCAGGGGGGCTGGGGCCGAACTTTGGGTTTTGGCTTGCACCAGCATTAAACCTGGTTGATCGGGGCTCTGATTCCCCCGGGAAAGGCCTGGTCACAGCCCCGGGCCGGGGGGGCTTTCCCCCCCCGGGAAACTCTCTCCAGGTAAACTCCGGGAAAACACCCCTTTACGCCAAATTTCCGCCATTGTGAAAGGACTAAACAGAAAAACTGCCCCGAAAACCCAAATTTGTTTCCGTATTTTCTGCGCAGCCTGCCCACAGGGCCCCAGAGCGATGGGGCCCAAGTTAGTTTGCAAAAGGGTTTTTGTCTGGAATGCCAAAGTGTTGTTTTCGTGGCCGTAAATTTTTTGCATGTTTAAAATAAATTGATAACCCCTTGGGAAAAATTAAATGGTATAAACCCAAATGAAATGAAAATCTAAGGAAGTGACATGGGTGATATTGAAGATAATGCTTTACCCCAAATGATGCAGGGAAAATGAAATTGTAGTAAGAAACCCACTAGGGAAAACACCACCACAAGCCAGAACCGGCTGGGAATTTGGGCTCCTAGGGAAGGGGTAATTTGAATCGTTTAACAACAAACTTTCCCCCCCCCCCAGTGTTTGGGAAAAAACGGGAAATTTTTTTTGAAAATACAGTGAAATTTTTTATGTAATTTTTTTGGGAAAAAATTTTAGGGAATAAAAATTAAAATGTAAAAAAAGAAGAACCAGGGGGTGTGGGGAAACATCGCTGGGGGGGAAGGGGGGTCACCATTTTTTTGAACTGGGCAAGAAAAACGTTAGAAAAATCCGGGAAAAATTTTCCTTTCCCCCAAAGGTTATATTGTGTTTAAAAAAACCCCTCAAATAGGGGGCCAAAAATTTTTGGAAATTTTCAGTCCGCAAAATTTTAGAATTAGGCAACTGGACCCGGGCTCCGTAATTTTGCTGGGGAAAAGGATAAAATTAAAAACCCCTTTATGTCCTTTTTTAAAAGGGTTTTTTTTAAATTCTGGGCCCTTTTTTTCTTTTTATAAAATTTTTGGCAGGGTTTTTTGGGAAACACACACCAAGGGAAACTCCAAACAAATTGGTGAAATGTTAATTTTTATAAATTCTCCTTCAATGTAAAGTAGGGCCTTTATTAAAAAAAAAACAGTCCACATAAATTTTTTTTTAAAAATTTTGACCAGAATTCATTGGGATTTAAATACAGGTTTTAAATTAATATAGGTTCCCAAATGACTTTTTGAGATAAAAAGTGGGAAGGGATCCCAAGGAGGACATTTTTTGCCACCAAAGGAAATTCCCCAAAAATTTTCCCACAAAAACCCCCGTAACCTTGATAAAGAATAATTTTAAAATTTTTTACTTTTAAAAAATTACTAGTATTTAAACCTTTAAAGAATTCATCCAATAAAATTTTTAAATTTTCCCTTAAATACCTTGTTTATAAACTATTACAACAAATCCCAACCCACAAATTGCAAAAACATCCCAAGGTTAAATATATTTTAAAAATGTACATAAAACTAAAGCCATAGCAAAAAATAGTCTGGGGGCCTGGGTGTTAACCCCTCCGCTTTTACCAACGGTGAGGGGGCCTGGGTTCGATTTCCCCCGCCAGAGTAAAAACATTTGGACTTTTTTCTTTCCCCCCTTTTGTCTATGTTCCCCATCAGTAAAAAGGGGACCTTTGGGGTTAGCGACGGGGGGCCCATCCTGGGGCACTGACCAAAAGGAAGGGCCCTTTCCCCGACCGGGGCCCCGGGGGGGTTTTACCCCCGGAACTCTCTCCAGAAAATCCAGATAAACACAAAAAATATATACACAAAAACAAGATATTTAAAATAAAGACCCAACAAAAGCTTTCAAAACAAAAAAAACCTAAAAATGCAAATACCCCCCTTTGTAACAGGGGATAGGGAAAAAAAGGGAAAACATGGTTTCCCCAATATTTTATTTTTTTTTTAAAAACTTCAAATACAAACAAAAGTGATATATAACAATGGAGGTTTTAAAAGTTTTAACAATACAATACCCGGTTTTGGGGTCCCAAAAATACAACTGACAGAACACAACCTCTCACCCCTGCCCGTACAGCAAAAAAACCAAAATTCATAACAAATTATTGCCGACTAATAAGTTTTATTTTAACCTACCCCAAAATAAATTAAAATGGGAAAAACAACACAAAAACAGGGTCCTTATAAAAACCAGGGAAACCCCGGCCCCTACAGGGGAAAAACAAAAAATTTAAAAAAAGTACATTAACCGGGGCATAATACTTATAAGGGTTCAGTCCTAGAGAAGACCCCCAACAAATGTATGGGTGACCAAACAAGCCCAAAAAAAACAAAAAAGGTTATTAAAAAACTAAGGGGAAAGCCTAATCAACAGACGTTGAAACTAATGCAAAAATTTCAAGGCACACCCCCCCCTGAAGGGTGTGGGGAAAGAAAAAGTAAAACAATACTATACTATCGCCTTTGCGGACCTTGTTCCATACTCAATCGACCAAAACCAATAGACAATGTCCAACTCGGGTGGTAAAGTAAACGTTAAATTTTAACATAAACCCCAAATGGGGGAAAAAAACCTGGACAACACGGTCTCCAGAACCCCCCCCCCTAAGTCCCAAAAACCCGCAAACCCCCCCCTTGATTTTCAGCCTAAAAGAATGCACAATGCAAACCCCGCAAAGGGGTTTGCCATCACCTTCTACCAAAAAATTCCCCCTCAAAGGGAAGTAAAAAACAGCCGATCCCTACTTTTTAAACATTTGCCCTGCCATACAAAACACTACTTGAAAGACAGGTAAACCAAACCAAACATGCCCAAACGCCCCCCCCCCCCAGCCTGACAGGGGTGGGCCCCAAAGGGGACCCGAGATAAAGAACCAAATTTACTTTCCTAACACACTCGGGGACACCCGTAATGACTGGCATTTAACGATGTTATACGGGCCCCCTGACTTTATTTCCCCATCCAAGCCAACAAAATCCATTAACCCCCTCCCTCCCTCCCTTTCGCCCCCCCCTTCATACAAAACCTAATTCACTTGCAAATCCCGAAACCCTCACTGTCCACCACCCCCCTTTCCCCCTGGGCCCAAAACCAAAACTGCCCAAGTTTTTGCCACCGTCAAACCACAAAAAAACCCCCAGGAAAAAAACCCCAAACCCCCCCTACTAAAATAAAAGCTTCTAATTTTTTGGCATTTTCCCCCCTAAAACCGGCAGCCAACACACTTCCCCCAAAAGTGCCCCCCCCACCTCTCGCTTCCCCAAACATGTCCCAAAAAATCCACTATAATATCTTAAAAACAAAATTTCCACCCCCTTTTTCAACCCCCCCTTCCCCGTCCCAGTATAAAAGCCCTTTAAAATAGTCACCCTTTCCCCCCCTAACATCCCGAAAACCCCCCACCCACAACCTTAAACCCCTTCTTTTAAATAGGGCAAAAATACATTACATGAAATGCTTTTTCCTCATCACCACAATGCACACAAGTTGCATCCTGAACATAATCTATTTTCCATAACATCACCTTAGATGCCAGGATCCCCATGATGAATCTATACACCACCTCATGCACCTTAGTGGGTATACAAAGCCACTGGAATTCCTCCCATGTCACCTTCCAGTTATGTAGGATAACCCCCCACCCTTGACGATGCTGCCCACCGGGACCCTACACTCAACAGCCTCCCATTGTGCATACCGCATACATCCCTAACCCGCACATATATCGCAGCAAGTCCTCGCATGCCTCCAGCTCCTTTCCATGCCACCAACACCAGACTTCTATCCCAACCTCTCCCCCCTATGGCCTCTAGCCAACCCTAGTCTTAAGTAACCCAGATATAAATTGCTCTCACCCTAGGTCTCAAAGTTTGCAAACCCAGACCCCCACGCATATTCCAGACACCACCACCTCACGTCCCAACCATGCCCATCCATATCCCCAAATATACTCAATGCCCTTCTCTCTATCTCCGTTACATCACAGGGCCACAAAGGATATACAGCTGCTACTCCCCAGACCTTACTATACACAGGCGAGTTCACGACCATCACCCATTGGTGCAACAAGGAATCCCCGGCTAGTAGTCCCCGTAGTCTGCCCAGCACCTTGTCCTGTACTGCCACCAAATTAACCTCCCTACTACACCTGTTTTTCTGTCAAATACATACTCCCACAAATCCTAATCCTATCCACACATGTCCAGCCAAACCCCCTCACCCATTCTCCCCCTACCCAGCTCCCCACCTCCAGCAACATCCACTTACGCCTGCTAACCCTCATACCCGTTGCAGCCCCAAACCTTTCAGTGACCTCACCCACATAAACGAAATCCTTTGTGCACTAATCAGAACTGTCGTATCATCAACGTACCCCACTACACGCCCCCCCCCCCCGACTCATCCTCGCACCTCCTCCTCCACTCATGATCTACCAGCTCATAAAACGGATTCTGTACACATGCAAACAAGATTTGGGAAAGTGGGCAACCCTGCCTCAAACCTCATTCCATGCATATATTGCCCCCCAGTCGCCCATTCACCTGAACCCTCATCATCGCCCTGGTATACAATGCCTCCACCCATCCCACTACTTTTGCACCAAAACCCAAGCCATGTAAACACTCTCACATAAATCCCCTGTCCACACAATCGTACACAGTTTCCCAGTCAAAACCGAGAACCCTCCTCCCCCACCCCCCTCACCACCCCCTCCCCACCTCCCTCTGCAGAACCTTCAGAACGCACCCTGCCCCCCTCGGTTCCACATCCCTTTTGCGAATTACACATTTCCAATCCCTGCCCATGATCGTGATCGCCGGCAATGCCTGTAAATAATACAGTAAGTCATCCCTCACAAAATCTGCTTTTACCTGTATGTTACCCGATGCCGGCATATATACACCTATGAGACAAACATGTCTCTCACCCATACCCCATCTACTCTCACGATTCTTCCCCCCCTCCTCCCAACCCATGACATGCAAGGAGCTGGTGTCCTTGATCGCTATCACCCCCTCCTTTTAAACTGCCTGGCAGAATTAACATACACCTTGTAGCCATCCAACCTCAAATCACATCCCAACCAAAAATTGTGTTCTTGCAAAAAACACACATCAACCCAGAACCTTCTCAGAAACCAGACCAACCACACATGCTTGATCTCTGACCTGAAACCATTCATGTTAAGTGTGACACTCCAGAAAGCTATATAAATGGTGGCTTCCCTCTATGTTGCTGTGTTTACTCATAGCGCCTTTCCCCTTTCGGTGCCCAGGCACTCACAGTCTTTACCTGTTCACCCTCACCCTCCTGCACCCATCCAATGTGTAGCTCTGACGTCACTGGACCAGCCCATTCCTCCTTCAACTCCTCCGCCGCCCACACTTTTTTCCCCGATCGCTGGCCTGGCGTGAGAACCTTCTCAACCCTCTGCTGTTCCAGCCGCTCTCTTTCTGGACCCAACCACTCACACTCATATCCACTTCCTGGATTTGCCCCTGATGTACCTCCACTTGCAAAACCCTGCTGCAAGGTACCTGCACTGGGGTCCCCTCCCCCGTTGTGGCTGCCTCACCTTCACTAAAGCCCCAGTCATAGATGCACCCAATAAAATCCTGGAGTACCTCCTCCATGAAGCGTTTCCTGGGGTACACCGTCCTGACACACTTGTTTTTTCTTGACAATTCGTCCACAGGCTCTGATCGCTCTGGAGCGTGGAACACCATTTAGCAGACTGTTTCCCCATGGTCTACCTCCTCATTCCAACAACCACTCCCCAAGTTCACCCCGCCGCCCACCTCAGGCCCTAACTCACACAATCATTGCTTTCCCTGCCGACCCACCCAGGCCGTCTGGGGGGCTGCCGCCTCAGACACTGTGCCACCATATGATCATATGAGCAACACAGGCAACACATCCACCACTGACCAGTGTAATGCACAAAAACCTGCATCCTGTATCCTGCCAACGTCATGTATGATGGGATCGGCTGAGCCAAAGACATTTTTTAGGGGATAGGATCCCTCAGGGAGCCCCTCGTACAGCCCTTCCTTCCGACTCCCTTCATTGCCTAATGGACTCGACCATAGCTCTAAATGCCTCCTTCAGTCCATACACAGTTGCCTCAAAAGGACATTACACACCTTAACCCACGTGTAATACTTGGAAACATCATGCAAGATGACGTCCATCGCTAAGATGATGTCATTCTCCTCTCCTGGAAATCTTCAACGATCTTGTCATAGAATTCGGCACGATTCAATTTAACAAAGATCCTTGACTCCCGTTGAGCGCTACACCGTATAAAAGAGGAAAAACTTACAGAGGTTGCCCAAAAGAGTACATCAACCCACAGATAGTCAGCCATTATGAATCTGAGTGTGGTGATGATGAACAAACTGATGATTGCAGTGGTGTTAATAATCACAAAAACGATGAATCTGTAGTGGTGTTTACAATCACAGTGAAGATGATAAGGGCAGTGAAGGCCATCATGAAAAGTCAACCTGATGATGTAATGTATTGATAGATACCGAGTGTGGAGATGGCCCGGTTGTTGATAATGGTGTATGAAACAAATGGTCATAATGAGAGGAAGTGAACAATGTAAGGGGAGTGATAAAAA
>NC_069476.1:8899001-8922666 GCF_026875155.1 Cherax quadricarinatus | reverse complement strand
ACACGGTGGACAAAGCAGGATTTTCCGAGAGGGGAAAATACACAAAGGAAAATTTGGGAAATTTTGAGATCAATGAACAAGGGGATGTTGGAATATTTTTCAGTCATAGAGTAGTCAAGTCGTGGAATAGTCTAGAAAGTGAAGTAGTGGAGACGGGAACCATACATAGTTTTAAGGCGAGGTATGATAAAGCTCATGGAGCAGGGAGAGAGAGGACCTAGTAGCAATCAGTGAAGAGGCGGGGCCAGGAGCTATGACTCGACCCCTGCAACCACAAATAGGTGAGTACAAATAGGTGAGTACACACACTAGTTGATGTACACTCCATTTTTCATTGCAATTGCTGATTTAATTAAGTTGTTTATTTTATCATATGAATGAAGTCTGATCATGATACTGTGTTTACTACTTTGTTATAGAAGAACCCTGAATCATAATACTCATGTGTACATTTACGTACCTGGACAGCATCTCAAAATTAGCTAATTATTTAAGAAATAATTTTGCAGGAGATAAATAATTATGACACTGTGAATTTTGGTCTGATACAAGTTTCCTTACAATGGATTCGTAAAGGAAAACAGTAAAATTGTGTCTACAAAACAGAGCGCTGAAATTAATCGATGCAAGAGAAGAATAATAGTTTGGGTCAGCATATGAACATTTAATCATATACCTGGGAGGAGACATCCAGCTGATTCTTGTCTCGGGGTTTCCCTTATGCTTAATTATAAAATGCTATATCTTGGTTTAAAAGGCCCAAAGCGGGTTGGTAAATAAAGTAATTTTTTTTTATTTTATTTAAAACGTAATATTACAACATAAAAAAATAAATATATAGAAAAACCACCATCCCTTAACAAAAGGGTATCACAAGAGAATTCATAACACAGTAAACCATATGAATTTGCTCAACATTCCGACAGTGTGCAAAATATTAATAGAACTTTCCTTGTCAAGAAGAAAGTCTTCCTGATAACATTGTGTAACACGGTATAGTGTATATTAAAGTGGCTCCCTAGTATATAGATGATAAAGGCAAAGTGTCAATTTGAAAACAGGTGAATTGTAATAAATGATAACCTATTGTGAATTTGTTGGACTGCCCCAAGTGAGTCGCCTACCTGGCAAACTCTGTTGACACGAGCTCTGAGTGGGTACCTCACCTCACAAGTGGCTTATAGGAACAGATTTTCACAAAGATTGATGTTCAAGAAACTCCCTGCATCATGTATAAAGGACAAATTTACGGTGTTTGCAGCATATATCCTGACTTCAACTTCCCTAAGTTTATCCTTAGCCCTTTGGACTTCCCCTCAGAAACCATGTGCAACCGGGAGCCTTTAATTCCTGCAATATTCAATCGTTATTAGTGACCTGCCTGAACCTCAGAATTCCTATATCCAAAGGTATGTATCCCCTAGTATAACTGCAGACACGGACACTAGCTTCCAACTTACGAGAGACATGGTACTTACTGGGCATGCACTGCCACGCAACACGGGCCCACGATCAACTCACTCACAACTCCCAGACACGGGCCCAGAAATCTATGAGATAAAGTGGGGGTCTTGTCTTACTGTATGGGCCTGACGGAGGTCATCTACGGTAATCGAGGTGCCTCTTACCAAGTTTTCCCCTAGGTCCAAATGTAAGAACACGTGGGAGGCGCCGCTCTGATCACGCACGTCTTGTCCAGTGGTGTCTGTCTTAAGAAAATGACTGGTTCCTCTCCAGACCCTCGTCCTTCGTTCAACAAAAGGGCTGCCATTCTCCCTAGCTAACTTATCCTAGTGTTTGCCTACATTATCGGCCTATACTACCTATTTTAAAGGTCTTAGGTCAAACTTTATATTACTCCCTTTGACCTAGGTAACCTATATTAGTGTACTACCAGTAAAACCCTACCTCCATCCCTGAAGGTAATCTATAAATTAAATAAGTTACCAACAATCCATGCCAACTCGAGAGAAGCTTTGGTTTGGGGGGTTTTGGGCCCCAGCTCAGCATTCCTTACGGCCATGCCAGATCTGTCCTGTGAACTTTAGGGACCAAATAAATTTCCACATCCTCCCACCGCGAAGGAGGCGCAAGTCAAAATCAGTTCCCCTTTCGCGAGCCCCCGGCGGACCCTGGACACGAGTGCCATCGGCCACTCCTCGTCGAGCAGACTCCGGTCTACTTTCCAACCTCCAGTTTCCCTGTTGGACCTTTGGGTGTAAACTTGTTGTTCTGGGGGTTTCTTAGCACCCTTTCGTTAATTTTAACGTCTTTTGTATGTCTAGCCTTGACTGAGTCTCTGTACTTTCCCACCCAGTGGCCCAATCCTTGGTATCCTTTTCCTCCCACTGTTAGGGAGGTTCCCTAGATTTAATGGCAATCTATCTCCCTCTTTATGTACCCTGTAAAAGTGTTTTCCCAAGGTGGCCGAGTGTTCGTCACTCCCTACCTGGTTCAGCTTCCCTGGCAGTTCATCGTGTATACTGGTATTCATTACCCACTACTCCCCCAGCTATCATGGGACAGCTTCTCCTCTATCTGGCGTGGCAGGGAATTCAGGGGGAACCTTGCCCCTATGATGTATCCTACTGGGGATCTGTATAACTCAATTCCTTCCCTAAACGTCTGTCGTGTAGACAGGAAGTCATCTATATGATTGGCTCCCACCAGGATACCTACATTTCTGACTGTGTCAGTGGAAATTCCCTGGTCCGCCAGCTTCACTCAAGGTCTTTCAATCGCTTAGCTGCTTCAGCAAGACCTCCGCTGTAATTGGCCCTGGGTAATGTCTCTACCACCAAGGCAGTAATGTCTCTGCAATGTCCACCTAATTTGACTGTGACTCCACCACATCATAAGATTTGGGTGGGACCGGGGACTTATAGCCCCCTCCCAACATCATACTAACTTTCTTTGGGGGCCTTCAACTTAATTTAGCCACCAACTTCTTTGTTTTCAAGGATATTTTGTGCCCCGGGGTTTCAAAGAATAATCGGGTTGTTTCGGACCTGTGCCCACTCACAACCTTTGCCATGACTGCAGGAAGGGCAGCACCTCCGTGATTCTCACTCGGATTAGAGACTTCACCCCACTAATCACGTTGGCTACCATTTCAGGCTCGGACTCACTTCTATCTCAAACCTGAGAGATATCCCTACTAGCCTGGGGTTCCCTTAAATTATTGGGACATAGTGCATTAGGGTGCTTACCTTTGCAACAGACTCGACACTCACTGAGCTGGGTGCCACAGTTCTCTCGCAAAGTGTTCCCCACAACATTTGAAGTAGAGTCTCAACTCCCTAGTCTCTGTTGCCTACTGCTCAGTGTTATGTACTCCGAGCAACTCATGCTAGCATTTCGCTTTCGCAGAACAACGCATATTTTGGCATGAGTTTCCTCTGGGTTCTGCTTAGAGGTTCTTACCTTTGACACCCTTTATCATAGTATATTCCAACGTTAGTCGTACGAGCTTTAGACTGATCTCTCGAGATCTTCGAGCAACTTTCTGGGTTTTATGTGGCGATTGTGGTGACTCTTCTCTCAACACCTATACTCAAATGAGAAAACGAGATCTCCCAACCCCCAACAATTTTTTTTATCGTGAACCTATTCGGTCCGATATTTTAAGTGTAACCATGCACTGTAGTGCCACCAGTTTCCTCTGAATCACCTGGCTAAGGACCCATTCTGAATCATCCTCATCATGCAAATCTCTGAAACTATTTGTCAAGCTCATAATTTCAATACGGAACTCTCTAGGTTTGACGGTCATGTCGGCAAGCCTCTAGATCCAACAACCGATAAAGTATAGCTACCTTTATCTCCTCATTGTAGCCAAACATGTCTTCTAATTGGTCTTTGGCATGTTGGTAATTATGTCAGTAATCTGGTATGCCGGACCAGGTCTAAAGCTTTACCCCCTTTACTGCGACAGCAAATACTGCAATTTTTACGCATCTGACAAATCGTTCCTGTCATGTATCTGGGGTTTAAACTGATCCCAGAAAACAATGTACTCAGTTAGGGTTCCGTCAAATGTCGGCAAATTCAACTGGGGCAAACCTGGGCAACATATTGACAGGTGTGTGGCTGTTTGGGTACCTGCGGGTTTCGACACCACCCTTGGAATACTATCCTTAATGTACTTAACTTAAACTTTGTACATATTCATCTCCTGATGACAATCTACATCATCCTTAGTGAATTCGTCCAGAGCCTGCCGAAGACTAAACCCCGGGATTCATTATCCTCAATAGCCTGTAGCTCATATGCTGAGAAGCTTGTTCATAGGCTTCCCATTTTTCCCCCAAACTCTTCAAACAGTCTTGCAAATCATCGCAGTCTACGTTACTGCTTTTGGCAAGTAGCCTTGCACCTGTTACGCGTTCTGTTCAGATGCCCTTTGTATGCCACCACTGATCGTTCTAATTTTGTTAACACTAAACCAGACTCTCCTGAACTCCCATCTGCCCTTGTCGAAGTTTAATGAGGAATGTGACACTAATTGTACTTTACCCAGTCCACCCCACAACACGTCACGGTTGTTAGGGAAGAAATGAACGGTCTCAAGGGTCCTCAACAAGTTTAACGATTCCCTTTGTTATATTGACTCTACTCTGACTTAAAAATGTACACTGTTAGCTCTCAAATCCCAATCGAAATGTGTATTGGTGTGAAAGCTTTAAACCTAGCAATTTCCTGTACAATGCCAGCAAATAATTACAGGACTTAACCTAGTCTCAGGTACAATTCACAAATCCCACACTAAAATGAAACAAAGACAATAAAAATCACACAATAAAAAATGCAGTATACAAATTAAAAAATCTTGGTTAACACAAATAAATTAAACAATTTAACTTGTGAAACAGTAAATGAAAAATGTATGTTAAACAGCTTGGCCTAGCTTTTCTCAGTCTAGCGTGGATGGGTTGGATGAGGTAAATCCTAACCTAACTATGTGCTATAGCTTTTAATTTAACCTGGCTTTAGAATCCCTGTAAATAATAACTAGATAAAATCTGTCCTAGCTACTATAACTGTTGTAAATATTGCACAAGCCTAGCCTAAACTGTGGCTACCTTGCAAATCCACTGAAGTAATTAAAAACACAAGTCTCCCACTCTAATTACTTTTTAATCACTGTAAATAATTAAATTCACAAGCTTTTCTAGCCTACCTGGCCTGCCTGTAAAATTACTGCAAATAACCCAAATTCTGTGTATAGTCAGCTTGGCCCTAGCCTCTGTGTAACTCTGGGCCTAGGTGTGCAACTTAACCTAACTCTGTTAAACTGGTTCCTAACTGTGGCCTAGCTATGATAGCTTAACCTAGCTATTCCCCCATCACGTTTCGAAGGACAACTTTTTGTGAAAATTTGTGTGGACTGCCTCCAAGTGAGTTTGCCTACCCTGGCAAACTCTGTTGACACCGAGCTCTGAGGTGGGTACCTCAGCCTCACAAGTGGCTTATAGGACAGATTTTCACAAATGATTGATGTTGCAAGAAAAATCGCCTGCATGCACGTATAAAGGACTAACTTACTTGGGGTTGCAGCATATATTTCCCGATCTTCAACTTCCCTAAGCTTTGCCTTAGCCCCCTTTGGACTTCCCCCAGAAACCATGTGCAACCGGAGCCTTAATTTCCCGCAATATTCAATCGTTATTAGTGACCTGCCCGCACCTCAGAAATTCCTATATCCAAGAGGGTATGTATCCCCTAGTATAAACTATGCAGACACGGGCACTAGCTTCCAGACTTACGAGAGACACTGGTACTTACTGGGCATGCACTGCCAGCTGCAATACAGGCCTACAGATCAAACTCACCACAATTCTCCCCCGACACTGGCCAGAAATCTACAAGATAAAATGGAGGTCTTGTCTTACTGTATGGGCCTGACAGAGGTCATCTATGGTACATCGAGGTGCCTCTACCAGATTTCCCTAGGTCTCAAATGTGAAGACACGTGGGGGGCGCCGTCTGCTGATCACGGCACGTCTTGTCCAGTTGGTGTCTGTCTTAAGAAGAACGAGCTGGTCTCTCTTTCAGACCCTCGTCTCTTCGTTCAAACTAGGGCTGCCAGTTCTCCCTAGCTAACTTATCCTAGTGTTTGCCTACATTATCGGCCTATTACTACCTATGTTAAGGTCTTAGGTCTACATTATTATCTACAGTTGCCTTAGCAAAGCTAATATTAGTGTACTACCAGTAAAACTACCTACTCCTTCCCTGAAGGGTAAATCGACAAATTAAATAAGCTTACCAACAATCCACGCCAACTCAAGAGAATGCTTTGTTTGGGCGAGTTTAAGGGCCACCCAGCTCAGCCGTTCCATTACGGCCATGCCGGATCTGTCCTGTGGAACTTTAGGGACCAAATAAATTTCCACACCTATAGAGGCAGGTGCCAGAAGTCGCCAGAAACTTACCACAGAGGTCAGCTGTTTTAATAATCTTCCTGGCCTGCTAGTGTACTCGCATATAATCTAGTGATACCAGTGAATAGCAGAATACAGTGTTGTAGTAGCAACTAACCAGTAATATAATGGTACTTATGGAAATAAATGGTATCTAATACCGACAAGGGGAAAATATAAACACTGCATTAAATGTAAACCTTTATTGACTATAAAAAACCCCCCGTACCTTCCCCCCCCGGGAAGATCTGTGTGTGCCCTTAAAAAAAGCCCACTGTTTTTGGGTAAAAAACATTGCCCAAAAAAGGGATCACTTTATACTGCATATGTTTTTTATATTTCCACATAATGGAAATTTTAAGGGGAAAGGGGAAATTTGACTTTCATTATTTCTTTCTTCTTGAAAAAACCAACTTAAAACCTATAAATTTTTCATAAAACCTGTTTCCCAGTGGGCAATAAAAAACAACGAGGAAAAATTTAATTACTACAGAAAAAGGGGCCCCTTCCCCCAAAAAATTTCCCCCCAACCATAGGATAATAAAGCTTTTATTGTGGGGGAAACACAAAAAAAAACCTAGAAAAGGGCTGGATACAGTATTGAAAAAACAAGGGTTGGGGGCTCGACCCTTCGCCCTTTTAGGGAGCTCCCAGAAAACACCTTTTTCTTCGGGTTTCCCTTTTTGGAAAGAAAAAAGGAACTACATTGAAAGGTACAATTCACCCGGGAGAACATAAAGTAGTCTTTTGGATTTGGAATTTTATAACCCACCACCAAACGAGGGGGCCCCAAAAAGGAGTACAAGAAAACGGGGTGTTTGGTGGACAAAACGGGCTGAGGTGGAAAGAAGAGCTCACCGAGCAGAGCAAAGTTTCGGAAAGGGGGCATTTCAACCACGGGGAGATCGACGGGGAAAAACCCCTGGAGCCACATGGGGGGTCCCGAAACATGGAAGGAAAAGTTTATGGATTGGTACTTAAAAACCCCAAAAGCATCAACAGGGTTCAGGGACACAACCAGAGAGAGAGGGGAGGATGACCCAGCAAGACGGGAAATTTTTGGTTTTCACCCTGAGCAGTTCAGACATCGAGGACATCACTTACAAAGGGGCCCCTTGGACTAGCAAACTGGGGTTTCCTGAGTTTTTGACTATAAAGTAGATTTAAATGGAGAAGGTAACGGGAAAACTAAAGGGGGGAACAGGCCAAACTAAAAAAAGGGGGGCACCGGGAATGAAACTTCCTGCAGGGGGTTTCCCGTGGGACAGAGAAATGGAAAGGAAAATCAGAAAAACGAGATGATGGAATATGTGGCAACAAAAGTGAAAGGGAGGCAGGGGAAAGTTTTTTTTCCCCCAAGGGGAAAAACAAAAAATAATAGGAAGCCCAAGCCCGAGCCCGGGTTTACCCAAAGGTGTAGGAGGCAAAAGCTAAGTGCAACAGAGAAGGGAAAAAGGGTACAGGACCCAATGGACCCAGGGAAAAAAAAGGAGATTAGTAAAAAGCCAGAAACGATAAAGGGGCAATAAGGAGGGACCCAGAGACATATAAAAGGGACATGGGCATCGAAAGCCCAAATCTGCCCCAAACTGCTGAAAAGCCACATTGGGAAAAGACAACAGTCAAGGACCGGGGAAAAAAGGGCTGGGGAAAGAAGGGGGGGGAAACTAAACAAGAAACGATCAAGAGGTATGTGAGGAGCTCAACACGAGTTTTTAAGGAAGTATTTACATTTAAGGGACAGGAAGGATTTGGGGGGGACGACCAGTTTGGGAACCCAAAAAGGAAACACCAACAAGGTTTTACACATACATACAGATGAGGAAAGGGGGGAAAAAACTGCTAAGGACATCGATACCAAAAAAGGCAATGGACCGCAACATCTCTCCTGGGGCCTTAGAGAGGGGGCCCAAAATGTTTTTTGCGTACCACTTCCCCCAATCTTTTAACACATCCCTTGGAAAAATGGGGGAACTACCGAGGTATGGAAGACACAAATGAATTTTCCCCTTTTTTAAAAAAAGGGGACAAAAGAGGGAAATAAAAAATAGACCTGTGGGCCCTTGACGTGATAGTAAAGCAAAATTATGGAAAAAATTACAGGAGGAATTGGGGGAAAAACACCTGGGGAAAGGAACAGGGGTAAAATGGGCCCCAGCAAAATTTTACGGGAAGGGAAATCCTTTCACAAAAACCTTCTGGGGTTTTAAAATAAAATAAAAGAAGTAAACAAGAAGAGAGGGGGGTTGATTGCATTTCTTTACCCGGGTGGGCTTTGGGCCAAGTTCCTCCAAAGAGGGGGTTGGTGGAGAAGTGAGCATTTAACCGCAAAATAAAAGGGAAAGGGGACTGCCCAAAGGATCAGAAATACCTGACAGGGAGGCAAAAACGATCAAAGGGACGTAATGATGTATTACAGTGGGCACCTTGACGAGCGGGGTTTTCCCAAAAGGGGTCGGGCCAAAGGGCCCGTGCTATTTTTGGTATATGGAACGACATGACGGAAGGGTTTTGACTCAGAATTTTCCCTGTTTTCAGATTTATTTTAAAATTTTAAAGAGGAAAATTTAAAAAAGATAGGACCCCGGCAAGGGCTTCAAAGAGACCTGGGGCAACGGGCACCTGGGCCAGCAAATGGCTCTCGAATTTAAACCTGCCAAATGCAAAGTCATGAAGATAGGGGGAAAGGGGAAAAAAACCACAGACAGAGTATAGGCCCCGGGGGGCCAAAGACTGCAAAAACCCCACTCAAGGGGAAAAATCTTTGGGGGGGTAAACACCGGGGCAAGTCCCCCGGAAGCAAAACATCAAAACAGATAACTCTGCAGCATATGGGGGCCTTTGGGAAACCTGAGAACAGCATTCCGACCCTTAGTAAAAAAATCATTCCCAAAACACTGTACAAACCCTGTATGTCAGGCCCATACTGGGGTATCACCCCCTGTTTGGGAAACCCCCACTTTTTAAAAAAGCACGTCAAAAAACTAGAGAAAAATTTCAAAGGTTTTCAACAAGGGTTTGTTCCCGAGCAAAAGGGGGTTTTCCTATGAAGAAAGATTAAAAGGGAAAAACGGGCCCGACGACACTGGGGGACAGGAGGGCCCGGGGGACATATTTTTCGACAAAAATTTAAAAAACTGCGTGGAATAACAAGGTGGGGCAAGGGAAAGGATGTTCCCGGGAGGGGAACAAAAGAAAAAAAGAGGGCCCCAATTGGGAAATTTTAAGAAACAAAAGATTAGAGAGTAGAGGAAGTATTCTTCAGTCATAGAGTTGTAAGGCAGTGGAATAAACCTTTGAAAATGACGTAGTGAGGGAGGAAAACCCTAAAACCCGTTTTAAAGAAGGGTTTTAAAAAAAGCTCATGAGCGGGGAGAGAGAGGGCTAGTAGCAACCGGGGAAAGGGGGCGGGGGCCGACTAGGACCGACCCCGCAAACCCCCAAAAAGGTGGGAAGCAAGTTTTACTTTTGGGATCAATCAAATACATAATACTTCCCGGGGAGGGTAATTTCAAGTAATCCTTCATGGGGTTAGCCCAAAACACAGACCCCGTATGTTAAAAAATCAATTTACCCCCTGATCAGATCAGACTGGTTTTGAACCCTTTTGACTGGGGCCGAACCCTCGACTGGTCCGAACCCTTGGGCTGGTCCGAACCCCTTTAATGGTTTCAAAAAGGTTTTTGTTGGGCAAAAAACCCGACTGAAAAAGATGGGGTTGTAGGCGCCCCAACAAACACAAACAATAAATATAAATCAGGAACGTACACCTGTAAGCTGTCCAATATACAAGTACAGTTAGAAATAGAAATACAAATAGCTAGAGCTTTATTTAAGGAGGTTATTAATAGAGTATTCAAGAGGTTGCTAGTAGAATTACAGTAAACCAACCATTCAAATCATTATGAAGCCCTGTGTAGTCTGCAATCAATCAAACAAACCACATGGATAAATTGTCATTTTTGTGGAAATTGGTGTCACGCCCCTTGTGCAGATATCCAAGAACTAGCTACAAGCAGTATTAAAACAGGGAAGTGTTTTTGGGTATGCCCAAATGAGATAAATCTGTGGACTAAAATCACAAGGGTATTTAAAGAGGATAACATCAAAGCTGCTTTCATAGAAAACCTGGAAGCTTTCTACAACAGATGGGAACATAAAAAGTCTTGGTTGAATGGTACTGCCCTTGATACTGGCCATGTACTCAGAAACTGTAAGGCTGGAGGTGATGTCCTGGTAGTCAGTAAATGTGGGGCTGATAGTGCTGTCCTGGGAGACAGTAATGGTGAAGCTGGAGGTGCTGTCCTGGGACACAGTAATGGTGAAGCTGGAGATTTTGTCCAGGTAGTCGGGAATTATACGCAGGAAGGAATACATATAAATGACCTCATAGGGGACAGGAGCCGTAGTGGGGAAACAAGTGTAGTCAAAGATAAGATAAAACCAATATTGCAAACTAGAAATACCACAGGAAATAGCAAACAAGAGGACTCCACTAGCAATAGTGAGGATATATTACCAAAAACAACTGGTGGGAGCTCCATTGTTGGTGCTAGGGAGGATAGGAATAAGACAGGGAAACATGCACCAACAGGGAATACAGTCACAGAAACCCAAGGCAAACGGAAAACAAGCCTGTGCACACACTATGCACTTGGTATCTGCAGACATGGGAAATCTGGAAAAACAGACGGGACATGCAACTATGACCACTCTAGAAAATGCCGTGCCCATATGACAACAGGAAAGTGCAAACTCCCTTTCTGTAAGCTTTTTCACCCTGAAATGTGTACCTCTTCAGTACAGGAAAGACTGTGCTATAACTTAAATTGCCAGATACACCATCTAAAGGGGACAAAAAGATACAAAACATCCAGGCCATGGGAAAACCTGCGTAGCCACAGCCACTCAAGAGGGAGAGGTTTTTTAGTGCCAGGAAGGAAAAAAAACTGGCAGGAAATAGCAGAAATCGTACACCAAATCCAGTCATTCCTGGAGTGGAACCACAGTCGATTGCCTCCACTCCAAACCAACAGATACAGATACTAATGCCGAAAAAAATCCCCCTCAGTACCAACAATACCACCAGTCCGATGACATTCTTCTTTGCAAATATACAGGGTCTAAAGCCAGCAACAAACAACAAAATACCTTTCATCCGTGGACTGCTTGCAGAGGCAAAGGCAATGTTCGCGGCTTTCACTGAGACCCACATAAAGGATAACTTGGAGAACGAAATATGGATCCCAGGTTACAACCTATACAGATGTGACAGAGTGAACAGGCAAAAGGGGGAGGGAGGTTGGCCTGTACATTGCAGAGTCACTTGTTTGCACAGAACTGCTTAATGCCTCAAATGACGTAGTGGAAGTTTTTAGCAGTAAAGGTCGAGAACCAAAACCTAGTCATTGTGGTAGTCTACAAGCCTCCAGATGCAACATCCCAGCAATTCCAGGAACAGCTGTTAAAAATTGACCACTGTCTGGAAAATCTTCCAGACAAAGAGGTCAATGTATCTGAAATGCGTAGGGAGACACTGGTCAGAGAAATAGCAATCATCGAACTAAAGCTAAAGGAATCTTATAGGAGTCAGGAAACGCGGGAAGAACTAAAAGCCATAAATGAAATCGAAAGAAACCCAAAGTATTTCTTCTCCTATGCCAAATCAAAGTCGAGAACAACGTCCAGTATTGGGCCCCTACTTAAACAAGATGGGTCCTACACAGACGACAGCAAGGAAATGAGTGAGCTACTCAAGTTTTTAGCAAGCCGCTAACCAGACTGAGAGTCGAAGATTAAAATGAATTTTTTATGAGAGAGCCACAGAATTTGGTTAACACAAGCCTATCTGATGTTATCCTGACGCCAAATGACTTCGAACAGGCGATAAATGACATGCCCATGCACTCTGCCCCAGGGCCAGACTCATGGAACTCCGTGTTCATCAAGAACTGCAAGAAGCCCCTATCACGAGCTTTCACCATCCTATGGAGATGGAGCATGGACACGGGGGTCGTCCCACAGTTACTAAAAACAACAGACATAGCCCCACTCCACAAAGGGGGCAGTAAAGCAATAGCAAAGAACTACAGACCGATAGCACTAACATCCCATATCATAAAAATCTTTGAAAGGGTCCTAAGAAGCAAGATCACCACCCATCTAGAAACTCATCAGTTACACAACCCAGGGCAACATGGGTTTAGAACAGGTCGCTCCTGTCTGTCTCAACTATTGGATCACTACGACAAGGTCCTAGATGCACTAGAAGACAAAAAGAATGCAGATGTAATATATACAGACTTTGCAAAAGCCTTCGACAAGTGTGACCATGGCGTAATAGCGCACAAAATGCGTGCTAAAGGAATAACAGGAAAAGTCTGTCGATGGATCTATAATTTCCTCACTAACAGGACACAGAGATTAGTAGTCAACAGAGTAAAGTCCTAGGCAGCTACGGTGAAAAGCTCTGTTCCACAAGGCACAGTACTCGCTCCTATCTTGTTCCTCATCCTCATATCTGACATAGACAAGGATGTCAGCCACAGCACCGTGTCTTCCTTTCCAGATGACACCCGAATCTGCTTGACAGTGTCTTCCATTGCAGACACTGCAAGGCTCCAGGCGGACATCAACCAAATCTTTCAGTGGGCTGCAGAGAACAATATGAAGTTCATCGATGAGAAATTTCAATTACTCAGATATGGTAAACACGAGGAAATTAAATCTTCATCAGAGTACAAAACAAATTCTGGCCACAAAATAGAGCGAAACACCAACGTCAAAGACCTGGGGGTGATCATGTCAGAGGATCTCACCTTCTAGGACCATAACATTGTATCAATCGCATCTGCTAGAAAAATGACAGGATGGATAATGAACACCTTCAAAACTAGGGATGCCAAGCCCATGATGACACTCTTCAGGTCACTTGTTCTATCTAGGCTGGAATATTACTGCACAGTAACAGCACCTTTCAAGGCAGGTGAAATTGCTGACCTAGAAAATGTACAGAGAACCTTCACGGCAAGCATAACAGAGATAAAACTCCTCAATTACTGGGAGCGCTTGAGGTTCCTAAACCCGTATTCCCTGGAATGCAGGTGGGAGAGATACATGATTATATACACCTGGAAAATCCTAGAGGGACTAGTACCGAACTTGCACACGAAAATCACTCACTACGAAAGCAAAAGACTTGGCAGACGATGCAACATCCCCCCAATGAAAAGCAGGGGTGTCACTAGCACGTTAAGAGACCATACAATAAGTGTCAGGGGCCCGAGACTGTTCAACTGCCTCTCAGCATACATAAGGGGGATTACCAACAGACCCCTGGCAGTCTTCAAGCTGGCACTGGTCAAGCACCTAAAGTCGGTTCCTGACCAGCCGGGCTGTGGCTCGTACGTTGGTTTGCGTGCAGCCAGCAGTAACAGCCTGGTTGATCAGGCTCTGATCCACCAGGAGGCCTGGTCACAGACCGGGCCGCGGGGGCGTTGACCCCCGGAACTCTCTCCAGGTAAACTCCAGGTAAACACGCCTACGTCCACGTTCCGCCATTGTGAAAGGACTGACAGAAAAACTGCACAGACAACCAATTGATTCCGTATCTACTGCGCAGCCTGCCCACATGGCCCGAGAGCGATGAGGACAACGTTAGATGCACAAGGTGTTGTCTGGAATGCCAAAGTGTTGTGTCGTGGCCAGGAAAGTTTATGCATGATTAATAAATTGATATCCCTTGGAATTAAATGGTATTCAATCAAATGTAAATGAAAATCTAAGGGAAAGTGACATGGGTGATATTGAAGATAATGCTGACCAAGTGATGCAGGAAGATGAAATTGTAGTAAGACCTACTAGGAAAACAGCCACTCAAGCCAGAACTGGCTGGAATCGTCTCCTAGAGGAAGGAGTAATTTGAATCGTTTAACAACAAACTCCACCCGGCCCCAGTGTGGAAAATACTGTATATTTTTCGAAAATACAGTGTATTTTGTATGTAAATTGATGGAATATATTGTAGGTAATAAAAATTAATATGTAAATAAATGAAGAACCAGGGAGTGTGGTGAGCATCGCTGGGGAAGGGGGGTCACCATTGTTTTTGAACTGGGCAAGATAACGTTAGAGAAAATCGGAAGAATTTTCTTCACTCTAGAGGTTATATTGTGTTTAAAACCTCTCAAATAGGAGCCAAAATTGTTGGATTTGCAGTCCTGCAGAATTTGAGAATTAGGCAACTGGACAGGACTCCGTAATTAGCTGGGAATAGGATAAATTAACCCAGGTGATGTCTATTTATGTTGAAATTCTGGCCAGTATTTTCTTCATATTTTAGGCAGGGGTTTGTGTATCACACACCAAGTAATCTCCAAACAAATTGGTGAGTGTTATTATTATAAATTCTCCTTCAATGTATATGTAGTCATTTATTAAATTTAACATACAGTCCACATATTTATATTAATGTTGTACCAGAATTCATTGTGATGTATATATCAGTTGAAATTAATATAGGTCCAGAGTGACTTGTGGAGATATAAGTGGAGAAGGTATCGAAGGAGGACATTTTTTGCCACCTAGGATGTCCTAAAATTCCTACATAACTCTGTAACCTTGATAAAGAATAATTATCTTTGTTACTTTTATAAAATTACTAGTATGTATCTAATGAGATTCATCCATATAATTTTAATTTTCCATAAGTACCTTGTCATAAACTATTACAACAAATACAACATACAAATTGCACAACATCACAAGGTTACTATAGTATAGATAGTGACATATGACTAAAGCCATAGCAACAATTGTCTGGTGGCCTGGTGGTTAACGCTCTCGCTTCACACGGTGAGGGCCTGGGTTCGATTCCCAGCCAGAGTAGAAACATTGGACGTGTTTCTTTCCACCTGTTGTCTATGTTCCCCATCAGTAAAATGGGTACCTGGGTGTTAGTCGACTGGTGTGGGTCGCATCCTGGGACACTGACCTAAGGAGGCCTGGTCACAGACCGGGCCGCGGGGGCGTTGACCCCCGGAACTCTCTCCAGATAAACTCCAGATAAACACAAAAAATATATACACAAATCATGATAGTAAAGTATAATGACCCTAACAAAAGCTTTCATAACTATAAAAACATAAAATATGCATATACCCTCTAGTACAGGGTATAGGAAGGAAGGAACACATGGTTCCTAATATTTTATATTTTTTATTAAAAACTTCAAGTACATAACATAAAGTGATATATAACAATGGAGGTTAAGAGTTCAACAGTACAATACAGGTTCTGGGTGTCTTAAACTACAACTGACAGAACACAACCTGCTCACCGCTGCACCGTACAGTGCTACAAAACCTACATTCAGTAACAAATCATTGCCGGACTAATAAGTTTTATTTGTAACCTACCAACATAAATTCAAAATGGTAAATCAACACATGATAACAGGGTCCTTTATAAACACCAGGTATCCCCGGCCGTACAGGAGACAACAAACATTAACAAAAGTACATTAACTGGGACATAATACTTATAAGGTGTGCAGTCCTAGAGAAGATCCACAACACTGTAGTGGATGACCAAACATGCCAAAAACAACAGAACATGGTTATTATAGTAACTAGGGAATGCCTAATCAACAGACGTTGCAACTAATGCAACTTTCAAGGCACACACCGTGAAGGTGTGGAGAAATGACAGTATGCAATACTATACTATCGCCTTTGCGGCACCTTGTTCTATACTCAATCGACCAAACCAATAGACACTGTCCAACTCGGCTGGTAGTAGTAAACGTATTGTAACATACCCTATATGCGACAGCCTGTGACAAAAGGCTGGTCTCCAGAACTCCCCCCTAAGTCCTCAAAAACCAGCACCCCTCCCTTGTATCTCAGCCTAAAAGAATGCACACTGCACCCTGCAGGGCTTCGCCATCACCTTCTACACATTCCCCATCACGGCAAGTAACACAGCCGATCATACTTTCTAAACATGTGTCCATGCCATACAAGAACATCTACTTGAAAGACATGGTAAACCAAACCAGAACATGCCAGCGCCCCCCCCCCAGACACTGACAGGCTGTACCAAGGAGACCTGAGATATAAGAACCATTGACTGCCTGAACACACTCGGGTACACAGTAATGACTGGCATGATCGATGTTATACGCCACCTGACTCATTCCACATCCAAGCCAACAACATCCATTAACCATCACTCCCTCCCTGCTGCCACCCCTGTCATACAACACCTAATTCACTTGCACTCCCGATCATCACTGTCCACCAGCCCCTTGCCATCCTGTCCCAACCAATCTGCTAAGTTTTGCCACCGTCATACCACAATAACCCTCAGGAAAACACTCGACCCACCTACTATCATAGACGCTTCTATTTCTGTGCATTTTCCCATAAAACCGTGCAGCCAACACACTGACCCTACTGGTGCCCCGCACCTCTCGCATTCCCCAAGACATGTACAAATAATCCACTATGATATATCTTAACACAAGTGCCACCTCTTGTGTCACCCCATCCACGTCGAGTAGTAACGCCCTTAAAGTAGTCACCCTTCCCCCCTAACATCCCGAATACTCCCCTCACCCACAACCTTACCGCTTCTAGAGTAGGACAAAAATACATTACATGAAATGCTGTTTCCTCATCACCACAATGCACACAAGTTGCATCCTGAACATAATCTATTTTCCATAACATCACCTTAGATGCCAGGATCCCCATGATGAATCTATACACCACCTCATGCACCTTAGTGGGTATACAAAGCCACTGGAATTCCTCCCATGTCACCTTCCAGTTATATGTAGGATAACCCCCCACCCTTGACGATGCTGCCCACCGGGACCCTACACTCAACAGCCTCCCATTGTGCATACCGCATACATCCCTAACCCGCAACATATATCGCAGCAAGTCCTCGCATGCCTCCAGCTCCTTTCCATGCCACCAACACCAGACTTCTATCCCAACCTCTCCCACCCTATGGCCTCTAGCCAACCCCTAGTCTTAAGTAACCCAGATATAAATTGCTCTCACCCTAGGTCTCAAAGTTTGCAAACCCAGACCCCCACGCATATTCCAGACACCACCACCTCACGTCCCAACCATGCCCATCCATATCCCCAAATATACCTCAATGCCCTTCTCTCTATCTCCGTTACATCACAGGGCCACAAAGGATATACAGCTGCTACTCCCCAGACCTTACTATACACAGGCGAGTTCACGACCATCACCCATTGGTGCAACAAGGAATCCCCGGCTAGTAGTCCCCGTAGTCTGCCCAGCACCTTGTCCTGTACTGCCACCAAATTAACCTCCCTACTCACCTGTTTTTCTGTCAAATACATACTCCCACAAATCCTAATCCTATCCACACATGTCCAGCCAAACCCCCTCACCCATTCTCCCCCTACCCAGCTCCCCACCTCCAGCAACATCCACTTACGCCTGCTAACCCTCATACCCGTTGCAGCCCCAAACCTTTCAGTGACCTCACCCACATAAACGAAATCCTTTGTGCACTAATCAGAACTGTCGTATCATCAACGTACCCCACTACACGCCCCCCCCCCCCCCGACTCATCCTCGCACCTCCTCCTCCACTCATGATCTACCAGCTCATAAAACGGATTCTGTACACATGCAAACAAGATTTGGGAAAGTGGGCACCCCTGCCGCAAACCTCATTCCATGCATATATTGCCCCCCAGTCGCCCATTCACCTGAACCCTCATCATCGCCCTGGTATACAATGCCTCCACCCATCCCACTACTTTTGCCACCAAAACCCAAGCCATGTAAACACTCTCACATAAATCCCCTGTCCACACAATCGTACACAGTTTCCCAGTCAAAACCGAGAACCCTCCTCCCCCACCCCCCTCACCACCCCCTCCCCACCTCCCTCTGCAGAACCTTCAGAACGCACCCTGCCCCCCTCGGTTCCACATCCCTTTTGCGAATTACACATTTCCAATCCCTGCCCATGATCGTGATCGCCGGCAATGCCTGTAAATAATACAGTAAGTCATCCCTCACAAAATCTGCTTTTACCTGTATGTTACCCGATGCCGGCATATATACACTATGAGACAAACATGTCTCTCACCCATACCCCATCTACTCTCACGATTCTTCCCCCCCTCCTCCCAACCCATGACATGCAAGGAGCTGGTGTCCTTGATCGCTATCACCCCCCTCCTTTTAACTGCCTGGCAGAATTAACATACACCTTGTAGCCATCCAACCTCAAATCACATCCCAACCAAAAATTGTGTTCTTGCAAAAAACACACATCAACCCAGAACCTTCTCAGAAACCAGACCAACCACACATGCTTGATCTCTGACCTGAAACCATTCATGTTAAGTGTGACACTCCAGAAAGCTATATAAATGGTGGCTTCCCTCTATGTTGCTGTGGTTTACTCATAGCGCCTTTCCCCTTTCGGTGCCCAGGCACTTCACAGGTCTTTACCTGTTCACCCCTCACCCTCCTGCACCCATCCAATGTGTAGCTCTGACGTCACTGGACCAGCCCATTCCTCCTTCAACTCCTCCGCCGCCCACACTTTTTTCCCCGATCGCTGGCCTGGCGTGAGAACCTTCTCAACCTCTGCTGTTCCAGCCGCTCTCTTTCTGGAGCCACCACTCACACTCATATCCACTTCCTGGATTTGCTCCTGATGTACCTCCACTTGCACAACCTGCTGCAAGGTACCTGCACTGGGGTCCCCTCCCCCGTTGTGGCTGCCTCACCTTCACTGAAGCCACCAGTCATAGATGCACCCAAAAAATCCTGGAGTACCTCCTCCATGAAGCGCTCCTGAGGTACACCGTCCTGACACACTTGTTCTCTTGACAATTCGTCCACAGGCTCTGATCGCTCTGGGAGCGTGACACACCATTCAGCAGACTGTTCCGCATGGTCTACCTCCTCATTCCAACAACCACTCCTCAAGTTCACCCTGCCGCCCACCTCAGGCCCTAACTCACACAATCATTGCTCCACTGCCGACGACCCAGGCCGTCTGGGCGGCTGCCGCCTCAGACACTGTGCCACCATATGATCATATGAGCAACACAGGCAACACATCCACCACTGACCAGTGTAATGCACAAAAACCTGCATCCTGTATCCTGCCAACGTCATGTATGATGGGATCGGCTGAGCCAAAGACATTTTGAGGGTATAGGATCCCTCAGGGAGCCCCTCGTACAGCCCTTCCTTCCAGACTCCCATCATTGCCTAATGGACTCGACCATAGCTGCTAAATGCCTCCTTCAGTCCATACACAGTTGCCTCAAAAGGCACATTACACACCTTAACCCACGTGTAATACTTGGAAACATCATGCAAGATGACGTCCATCGCTAAGATGACTGTCATTCTCCTCTCCTGGAAATCTTCAACGATCTTGTCATAGAATTCGGCACGATTCAATTTAACAAAGATCCTTGACATCCCGTTGAGCGCTACACCGTATAACGAGGAAAAACTTACAGAGGTTGCAAATGAGTACATCAACCCACAGATAAGTCCAGCCATTATGAATCTGAGTGTGGTGATGATGAACAAACAGATGATTGCAGTGGTGTTAATAATCACAAAAACCGATGAATCTGATAGTGTAGATTACAATCACACACAGTGAAGATGATAAGGGCAGTGAAGGCCCATCAGATAGTCAACCCTGATGATGTAATGTATTGAATGAGATACCGAGTTGTGGAGATGGGCCCCGAGTGTATGATAATGGTGTATGTATCACTGGTCATAATGAATGAGGAAGTGATACATGTGATGATAGTGATAGTGTACTTAAAGCGGAGAGTTTGAGTGCGAGGATAGTGTCCCACCTCCATACATTCACAGACAAAGAAATAGCGCAGTGACCTCTGTGTTACAAGACTCCGCAGAGTCATCAACTAATGGAAGTGCACTTAGGAGACAACATGGATGAAGGATAATACTGATGAATTGATATTGATTATGTCTGTTTGTTATTTTAGAAGTTTTTCATTTTGCTGAGAAATTGAAATACTATCCCTGGACCTTTTATAATGGAACTCAAACTCGGTATAAAACTATCCATTTTAAGTTTGGAATATGCGTCACTTAGAAAAAGAATTACTGACCTGCATCATAAAGTAACCAATGAATCCATTGATATTGTTGCTACAAGAGTGCAGAGACCCTGAAAAATCCCAACCCCCTAAAATTTTTATGGCCATCGTTTTGTGTTGCATAGACCTCAAATCTACTAATTCCTTGTGTCTATAAATTTAAAAAATCACTTCCCCATCAACTTCTTGCACATAAGAAGAACAGAGGGCTACAGTATCACGTGTTAGGATTTTATATTGGGAACTCTGCTCTCAACATATTTATATCTTGTACGCCCTGCTGATAAGTTTTAATTACTTGAGCCCCAACTTGTGCTCAGTCTGAACCTACTCTCATTATTGGTGAACAAAATGCAAGACCACAAAAGCCATTGGAAATCTCAGTTATGGTAATCGTAAATGGCAATCGAACAGTTGTCACTCTTAAACAGGTCATGATAATGTGGCAAATTGGTAAGGTGACCTTAAGCCCACACATATCTATGGAGGTGTCCTTGATCTGTGTCTTGGATTCAACATTACTTCCTGCCAGCTGTGAGGTCTTCCAATGTAACAGATATATCGTCTGATCATTTCCCAAGCTATCACCTCTCTATAATACAGGTAATACTATTCCTCCTGGTGGGATATTCAAACGGAAACGTCTAAAATGTTTCCCCTGTCAACAGAGACTTTTTGCACATGTGACTGACTGGTATAATTCATGAGTGTACCTCTGTCCGAACTTTTAACAATGACCTGGTGAGAGTATCAGAACATTCTAAGCGCCTCAGAAACCTCTACTCTCTTAAATCCAAATGACTTCCCATAATAGTCATAAGTTCTTATAAAAATCATACCTATTACAATGATTCTAAACTTCGAACATTGAAGCGTACTGCTCGCAGACTAGGCCTAGCCTATAGAAACCATCGTACCCCTGATATGCACTGAGCCTCTCCAAACGAACTAGCCCTTGCTGCTGCCAGAGAGTGTATGACATTATTATTATGTATAAATCAAGGGGGAAGCGCTAAACCCGGAGGATTATACAGCGCCTGGGGGGGGGATGTGGAAGGCATTCAGGCTTAATTCGGGGAACTGGAGCACAGATCCAATTCCCTAAATCAAGAGCCCCCTCACCAACCATCAAGGAACCTTTCCTTGAGTGAGAGCGTATGACAGAGCTGCGCATACAGACTGGGAACAATTTGTCAATTCTCAATGCTCACACCCAACATAAGCCGGCATGGAGGGACAAAAATATAATTAAGGGTAACTGTCTGAACGGCAGATCGCGCACCCTCACCCTTGCATAGGGCCGATGATTAGTCAGATCTTGGGCTGCTACATCTAGCAATGACAAGTCTTCCCAGTACACCAGGGAGGAAATTAATGGACAAAATATGATGCAAGGGAGAGACTTGTTTGCTTTATGCTCATGCAAGGCAGATGCCTGCAACATTCCTTTCACTAATATGAACTTGATGCAGCACTAACTAAGGGCAACTCCACGTCGCGCCTGCAGTGAGGATGGTATTAACTTACAACAGTCCGATTGCTGTTTCGAGTACCAGGTAATCTTTACTTGAATTATATAACAATGAGTTATGTCACTGGGAGCTCCCTAAATCATGGACCAAAGCCTCATTATTCCCATTCAAAGCCAATCACAAAACTCATTTTCGCCCAATATCCCTTAGCTAGCTGCTTGTGTAACAACATTTGAAAGGATGATTCTTAATCGCATATGCACAGATAATTAAGAATTCTGTCCACCCCCCCCGGTTGCGAATGGCTTCATGCATGGAAAAAAAAAAGGAGATGTGCATCATTCATTACCAATTTCTCACTCTGCACACGACAGCTCATACACTACATTCCTTGTACCTTAAATCCGCTTTTGAGTATCCAACAGACATGTAATCATAGTTACTGCCAGAAGGATGTTGGAGGATGGCTTCTTTTCTCCGCTGTGATTAAAGGTTACCTGTCCAACAGAAAGTCGTCGTGTTGTTCCATGGACATAGAAGTGTAACTAAAGATTTTGAATTAGGAACCCCACAGGTAGGTGTGCTTAAGTCCCACCCTTTTCAACATTTTGAATTAATGCCTTACTTAATATAATGCCATGCCTAGCCATCTCCCATCATTATATGGTTAGTTTTGCTGATGAACATAATGATTCACACTACCGGATTCTCCAAAAAAAAAAACACCCAAACATTCTTTTTTAATCATGTTTAGGTAGTAGCCTCGTGTCAGAACTGGGTTAATAAGTCCAGGGGATAAACAAAGATACTCAACAGCGTTCCTCCTCGGCAGAAGAGGCACAGTTCGTCAGATCCATTCATGATGGGTCTCTTCTAGAATATGTAAGCAATACAGGTTAATCTAGGCTTTGAGTTCCACTACATGGACCTGTTGTAACGAGACTTTGTCGCCTAATACAAAGAAAGGCTGGAGAGCACTTAGAGTTTGTGGCAGGTTGCATTCATCCCAGGTATGGTGCTAATGTTAAAATTGTGAAATATTATGTATCTTGTCTTAATTAGATCATTGGTTGATTATGTAGGCGCCACTACTTGCACTCGTGTCTGACTTGAACTTGGAGGCTGGAAAACTGCAAAACCGAAAGCAATGAGGATCATCCTAGGATTGCCCTCGTAACTGCCAAAATTTTTAAATATGCGGAAAGAACTTTATATTTCCAAGCATTAGAGATCGTGTTTACTGAAAGAATTATCCTTATTGGGGTCATATCCTTAGGCTAGCCCTTTCAAAGCCCTGCACAGAAGCCCTCCAAACTTTCCTCAGCACTGGTGAACATCCTTTCCAGATGGATCGAAAAAACGGAACCGCCTCCGCATGAACCAGCTACAGATCTAAACTATATCAAGTTGGACAACAGAGACACTTCCCTGCTCCATGGGATATTACCCCATCCAAACTACATTCTCCATTTCTTCCCCCAAAACTCTTCTTAATCTCAACCAAAGCTTCGTCCTTGGAAGCAAACAGATGCCTTAAGCGTAATGAATAACTTAGTCACACATGAACAATTCTTTCACAAATTATTTACGTCGATGGTTCTGTTTCCACC
>NC_069476.1:8794001-8896501 GCF_026875155.1 Cherax quadricarinatus | reverse complement strand
GTGTGTGTGTGGTATGTGTGACTCAACAATCACTATTTGCAATTACACCAATAACCATTACAGTTGTGACACGGGTGTGAAGTTGAATTGCTCATTACTTTACTCTATAATTTGTTTCATGATTTAGCCAAAGTATAAACGTAAGGTAACCATTCTACAGAATTCCGTACCTTTGTAAACTTGTGAGATCATTACCTTTGTACCCTAGTTCAGCTATAAACTTTGGGGCCCAGTCCCTGTACCCATTAAGTACCTCTGTAATCTGTAAATACACTTTGTAACTTGTCATGATTGTCACCAGACTTACCTGAGTTCATTACCTTTGTAAATAGGTGAGTTTCATTACCTTTGTAAATTGTGAGTTCATTACCTTTGTACATTGTGAGTTCATTACTCTGTAACTTGGCTCAGCTTCAAAACTTGGAGTCCAGTCCCTGGACCAATTATGTACCTCGTAATCCTTTTGACTAACCGCCCACAGGATGGTATGGGGTGCATAATAAACATATTAAACTAACACCGTAATAATTTCCTCCTGTAGGTATGTTGCTGTAGATTCTCTGATGATGGTCGGCATAAGATCTGCATTGTTGCAGACTAAGGCACGCTCTGCCAGCTTCTTTGCAGACGGTGTAGACGTCAACACCGGCTCCCCCCCCTCACCTTCGGCCGTCTTGGTCGTTGCACTTGCCAAAAAACACCACCAGAGGCAGGTGTAGCAGACCAGGCGAGCGTCCTCTCTCCCGGTGTTGAGATGCAATCCACTCCAACAGAATTACACTTATATGAACAACACTGTTATCTACACATCCCTCGAAATGGAACATAATTGTGCCTTCAATACAGCTATTGTCATCTCACAATGATGATGAAATCGACCACTAGAAAACCATTACAGAACATGCAATTCACTGCACTGACGTATTACACACTGAAAAAAATTACACCCGCCCCCTTCCCTTGGTTATCCAAAACCACCCCACTATTTACAACCTGACAACATTACGTACAAACAATGGTTGCTAACTCATTATGTTTTCACATATCATTACCTCCCAAATATGATGTCTCAACCTAACATTATAAGGTTGCCAAAAAAAATTTTAAGAAACACTGACTTAAAAACAGGTAATTATGTGATTTTTTTTATATTTTATTAAAAACAGACAAACATATATATATCGGGTAAACATAGCCAATATAAGTTCTCATATCTAAACATACTGTACGTTTTGCTGTGGCCCTTACACAAAATTCTCTCATCCCTGTACAGTTTTTATCCCTGAACACCGCTTATAACTATATACACGTTAAACAATATTAGGCATGTCAGCAAAACAATGACCTATTCAGTAAATGTCAAATAATTCTCTTCACTCAACTTATAGATTTTATTTATCCATTAGATTTAATTCCCATTAAAAACAATATAAGACTGTGGTGTAAATTAATACAAAATAAAAATACAATCCTCTTAACCCCATCCCAACCGCTAATTACAATAACTCACTGAAAAACTGCATTCAGTAAATTCAGACAGTTACTTACCCCCCCCCCCCTTTTAAAACCCATATCACCAATTGCTTAACAACACACCATTGTTCTTAAAGAGTAACTACTTCGACATAGTTATAAAAGCCTACTGCTATCCTAAACATCACAATTGATATAATAACAAGACGTATACCGCTACTGCACATAAGTAACCACTCCACTCCCACAAATATGTTACACTTATTATTTACCATAAAATAAATACCGGTTGTTTAATAATGCTATACAAAGACATTGAATATGCAATTTGAAACAAAGTAAACGAAAAGGGAACAAAACAACCAAGCCATGTGTGAATACAATAAAACCTACCAACATCCCAAACACCACATTAATATCTTTTGTATAACACCTTTGAGGACAAAAGAGAATCCAGACATACTTAGGTCATGCCTTGTGTCACCTCAACCATCAAAACACACAAATACGTGAGATGGTACCCCCACACATTATACACAACAATAATGTAGTGCAGTAAGCAACAACTACTACATATCGTAATTCAAAACCATCTTAAAAAAAAAATTTGAAAAACATATCTTTACACAGACTACCCAGACCAAACTCACATCACAAAAAAGCTTATTTATTATATTACCAAACATACCACACACGCTAACAATCTATAAACATTTCCATACTCAAGAAAACTAGCCCCGCCGCACCCCCTTACTTTACCACATAAATCTCTTAAATCCTTCAACCTAAATCTACGATAACCTTCAGTAAATGCTGTCTCCCATCTTCCCCTCCCCCATGAAGATCCCTATTGCGGGAGACACTTTGTTCTATACATTGTGGCCCTAACACTTTTATCCTTTCCTCGACTCCCACCGTCCCTCATTGCCCAAGCTATATAAATAACATCAGTAACAACATATGAACCGCATTCACCACCTGCTGACTCCACCCACCTATATCCAGAAACTAAACACCTGCAACACCTGTAACCCTTTTCCCACCCACTAACCTAACTACCCTACTTAGCCAGACCCTCACATCTTCTAACAAGTACAAAGTCACCACGTGAAATATAGTTTCCAGACATCCTCACGCCTTTGGTTGCACTACCCCACCCTCCTTAATCTCTAATAAATAACACCACCCAGACGGCAAGATCCCATGTAAAAACCTAAACCATAACCTCCCAAGACCCTTGTTTTTACACCGTATTGTTGAAGACATTTCCATACCAGAACCCCATGCATACATAGGGTATGCCCCCTCAACTATTTTCCCCCTCACTAAGTACATAAAAATCCTTAAATGATTTTGCCACCGAGTGCCCACCATCTAAACCAGAACACCATTCCCAGGCCTTCTGCTCCAACCCTCTCCCAAAACTTTTTTAAATGTACTGTCTATGATTCTTCTTCAAGCAACAACTTTACATTTAACTTCCAATACCCCCTACCCCATCGTGGCAACCCCGTCCCAACCCAATCCACCATATCACTCTAAATCAGAAAATACCACGACAATCCAACACCACACCCTATTAAACCACCCTTCTGGGACGTAAAACGTATCGACCTTAAGCAGCATACCCGACGCCTAATAAATTGTAGTAGCTCTACCTCCCCCCCCACAGATATTATCAAACCCACCCCTGATCAACAATTTCCCAATATACCCATACAATGTCCCCCCCCTCGGTTCCCATCAACCTTGTGCCTTATCACACAGTTCTCAATCACCGGATTGAATCTGCATCGCTCTTGGGCCATGTATACGTGCCCTTGCCTCGACGACTCCTCAGTAACCTGACATGCAGCTGGTACGATGAGCGGTGTTGGGTGCATTAGCTGCCTGAAGGGTAGAGTGCGGTCGTGCTTTGCACCCCTCTACTGTTTTCCCTTTCCCCCCCAGAACGAGTCTAATCAGTCAACAACATGGCCACCAGGTTTGTGCAGGGAGAGTGAATACTGTGGGCATTGAACTCATTAGAGGGCTTTAATGCCTACGTCATCGATGTGTTATTGCTCAAAATTATAAGAGAGACATACGGCATCAGAGACGAGATTTTATAAGGAGTGCGCTGAAAGGTGTGTAAATAGAATTTCCCGTGACAAGTGCTAACAGCTCAAGTATAGCGAGGCTTTTGTTATCGTTCTACCAAATGTCAGTCATAACGTAAACACCATCAGAGAGGTTCAAGTTGACGGATGTATCACACATTTATCATATGTTAAGCTCGCGCAATGTGCCGATTTGAGGCGGATGAGGTTAGATACTTCGAATGTAATTCGAACCGAGTTATGGAACTGTACATCTGGCCCCACCTGGCAAATGGTAAAAGGTGCTTACACAGGATATCCCTGATGGTTCTTTTAATCCAAAATGAACGAAGGCATCCTTACCCCGTATGTATACTCGCAATAGTTTAGAACCCAGGTAATGGTGAGCGTATGCGGCCAGAGACGTACGTGCCGATCATGTGTGGCGAATATGACCATATGGCGGCAACTGTAGGCATAGCAAGTATGGCTCCTTGGGGCGCCTCGGCAAGGGGCGAAGCACCGCGCATGAGTCACCCAATGCCTAAGGCAAGAACGGGGGGCATAGGAGGGAGGGCGTGTCCATTTGGAGAGAAGAGGCGTAGTGGCTCCACCTGTGGAATCGGAAGAAGGGGTGATCCATGAATTCCACGCTGGCGCCATCAACATTGGCTCCTGGCCGGCAGAGGGTCGGAGCCACCTGCGCGCTGATCACGCCGCGTGCCTAAGGAAACAGAACGGGTGCAAGGAGGAGGGCTTTGGTCGCAAGTGGACGTGAAGAGGTGGTGCCCTCCTCCTGTGGAAATCGGAAAAGTGGTGATCAATGAATCACCTGCCCCATCAAACATTACAGTTCTTGTCAAGTGAGAGCGTGTGCTAGGCGAGGGCGCAAGACAGTGAAGGCTATTGAGGAGGGAGTTGGCGGAAGACGGTGGATACAAGCTAGTTTACCGAGTCTACGGAGGTGGAGAGTTACAGCGAACAAGAACCTGGATCATGCAGAAAGGTGGTGTGGAGGAAGGGGAGGATCAGGTGGCCGCTGTGGTGGACAGTGCGAGTGCCAGAAAAGACATGAGTGTATTAAGGGTGGTAGAGGTGGAAGTCCATTTGTGCTGGCGTCCCAGACTCAGATATGGAAACGTGAGGGAGCTACAAGGAAAAGGCAGCAGCGTCAGATTCGGATAATGAGTACTGACGCCGCACAAAGGCTGGGGAAAAAGACATGGGTTATGTGTACCGGCAGAGTGACTCTGCGAGAGGGCCACACCAGAAGGGAGGGGGGGATGTATGGGAGGAGGGGGAATCTGTATGCAAAGGCACAGTCCAGGGAATAACGGTCTGAAAGGGAAGAATCTTGACTTGAAGGTTGGGAAGAGAAACACTTAAACAGGCCTCATGTGTGTAACAGATAATAATTAATGGTCTTTGTTATGGTGTAAACTGGAGGGTGCTTCAGAATGTTGTTTGAATAGGAACAAAGGTTGACGATAGCTTTTGTGCAGTAGCACAATTTTAAGCTTGCTCGTGAATGAGTGGTGCCTGGGGTATCAGCTTATGTGTTGCCCCAGTCTGACTCGTTTAAAAGTGAGGAGTGGTATGGGTGTTGATCAGGAGAGTGCGAGACCCGTTTGTCATTGCATAGGAAAGAGGGGGGGGTGGGGGGGGGGGGGGTGTATCGAGTAGTGCACGAGGGATGGCTAACGGGTGGGGGGGGGGGGGGGGGGGTGGGGGGGGAGGGGGGGGTGGGGGGGGGGGGGGGGGGGGGGGGGGTGGGAGGTGGGAGAGTATTACATGTGGAGAAGGATGGTGGATGGGAGTGAGAGAGTGCCGTATTGTTTGTGTGTGTGATGCCCCAGCAGAAAGATGACGTGAGTGAAGAAGGGATTTTGTTGCGAGGGAGGAGCTCGTGTACTACCTACGCATGTAACCATCTGTGGCGATGGCGTGGGGGGAGGATTGGAATTGTGTAATTAAGAAAAGGCCAGATGTGGGAATCCAGAGAGCGGGATGTTTTTCCTCAGTCTTGGGGACCTGCTTAGTAGATCTTAGTTACGTGATGCTTTCTCGGGGGAGGGTCTGTGGGAGGTGGAACATACGTATTATTAGAATGGGATATGCAGCTCGTTTGGACAGGTTATATTTATCTCAGAGGGTTTTATGGTAGATTACTTAAAACTATTGGGGATGGTGTCTTCCGATCATAGGGCGGTATTAGAGTGGAGGTGGGATGGGAGCTTGGCTCGTAGGCAGGAAGTTATTGTAAACAAGAACACGATGGTTTGGGGGATAGGGAGGAGGGAGCGGAAGCGTTCGCATTATTTTGGGAGAAATAGCTCTGTGCCGACAAGAAGGACTGAGAAGATGTGGTAGGATTGTGGGGATAGTGTGGGCTAAGTTAAGAATACGTCAATTTATGTGAGAGGGCAAACACATTAATCAATTTGCGGTATGGTTTGTCAAAAATTATTTAGAATCTAGATTACTGGGATTTTTACGAGGGGGTGGCGGTGGCCGGTGGTGTAACCCTTGGAGGTTATACACATTAAGGAACAGGATATGGGAGTGTGCAAGAAATAACGATATGCATCTGTACGGTACAGGCGTGGTTGTGCGACGAAGTACTCTGGGGCGACAAGCTGTCAGCCTTAGTTGCTGCGCAATGAGAATCAGAAGGTACTATACAGCGCGAACGAATAACAATACCGAGGTTTTCAAGTCATATCTTCTGTGGGGGGTTTTAGAGAGAGTCAGGTGAGTTAAGGGACACCAAGATAGGAGGTGCATATGACAATGATGGGATTGAGAAATACTGGAAAAGTAAGTGGGGTGGTATGGGCAGGATTCTTGGAAGGTAATGTGAGTATGGTTCCATGCCAACTGGGGAGGAGTGATCAGAGCACTGGGTGGGGTCATTGAGTGAGAGGGGAGAAATATGGAGAGCCCTTAAGGACATGGACGAAGGGTAAAGGCAACCCGGGGATCGATTGTTACCGAAGAAAATTTTTATTGTACAGCACTTGCCTTCAATGTTGTCTCTACTTGGGGGAGGGTCATCTCTAGAGAGAGTGAGTCTCTCTCTGATATCTCTCTAATATCTAGACCACCGCGCCCACTGTATGGTCAATGGGCGAGGGCCATGTATATCAACAAGGGGGTTCCGGAGGACAAGAAAGGGGAAGAGGGGCGTTGGGTGGCATTGGATTGGCAAGGGGCTTATGTTAGAAGGGGTGGAAAGAAAGGCTTTAGGCGATAGACACTCCTACGACAGGGGTTTGTGGCGACAAGAAATAGTGGGGTGGGTGATACGTTGTACTCTAATCGCGAAGTTAAGGGTGCAAATCAATGGGTGTGTGGGGGGGAGTTCAACAAGGAAGAGCGGGGTCTTCGGCAGGGATGTCCTTTATCACAAATATTGTTTGCATGTGTTCAGGATCCGCTTGTTAATAGGATTGATGAGGATCGTCTAGGACAGGGGGGCGGGATGAGGGGGGGGGGGTGGGGGGGGGGGGGGGGGGGGGGGGGGGGGGGGGGGTGGGGGGGTGGGGGGGGGGGGGGGGGGGGGGGGGGGGGGGGGGGGGGGGGGGGGGGGGGGGGGGGGGGGGGGGGGGGGGAGGGGTGAGCTGAAGAAGCCATGGCCTGTTAAGGTGGGGCTATGTTTGTGATACCACTATTTGTAAGTGAGGAGACACGGTTAGGACTTTGGGAGGAAGTTGTACACAATACTTTCTAGGGAGCGCTACTGGATGAAGGTTAAATCTCTGGAAAAGTCAATGTGATCATGGGGTGCCTGGAAGAGTGGGCAGAGAGATTAGATTGGGGAATGTGATTTGTGCAGCGGAGGACCATGATCATGAAAATTTGTGGTGTCATGTATGAGGACCTGACCTGATTGCTGCAAGGGTTAGCAATTTGATAGATGGTGAACAGGTGGCAGCGACAGTTGGAATGGGCTGCGACCGTTCACCATTTTAACCCTTAGGCAACGTGCAATATTGTCATCATGTAATTACTATAAAGAGAAAGTCTGGGTTTGTTTCGGCTGGAGTGATGTCCGTTAACAGTACGGCGAATCACTGGGATTATTCTTAGGATGGTGTTCAAATTTTCTTGATAGGGGTTCATGGTGCAACTGGTTTCGAAGGGAAGTGTAGTGACATTGCGTAGGTAGGGGAGGGTTGGGTTTTGTTGGAACTTAGGAAAGCACGAGAAATGTGTGTTTATTAAGTGGAAGTGATGAGTGCAGGGATGGAGGGAGTGGGTCAGCTAGATAAGGTAACATGCTCGACATTAGGAAATGGTATGGAGTGGGGCGGGTAAATGCGGAAGTGTGACAGTGTTACGATGCCTTAATGATAGCCAGGGGAACCGGGAAAAGTACAGGGGGAACTTTGTGTAAAATCGTTATGGGGGATATGTTAGTTGGCGCCAGTTTGAAGGATCTCACCCCATGTAATGCATGGGGATGTAATATGGCGAAAGATTTTAGTAAATTAAGGATAACGACCCCTAGGCACGTGCGGTTATGTACGCGTTTCCTGCATGAGATTTTGCCAACTGGAGTGATGCTCCGAGATAGGGGTTATTGAGGGTGGAGGGTGTGGCAGATGCAGTGGGAGAAGAGACTGCGTATCATGTCGTCTATTTTTATGAAGTTGTATGCATCAGGGTAGCGGATGATTAAGGTATTGGTGGAGGGTTGGGGGTCAAAGGTGGTGTCGGTATTGCGAGCGTTGAGTCTTGATATGAGTGGTGTGGATGAGAGTGTGCGTAAGAGGTTATGCAGTAGTTTCCATGCGTGGGACTACATATATTTTTTATGGGGTATGAGGGGGCAGGTGGGTGGAGGATGTGATGAGAAGGACTTTTTGGGGCGACGTTTTATCGAACTGTGTGTCGCAATAGACACATTTTTGGGAAACAGGTGGAAGATTATATTTTATCTTCTTGGAGTTATTGCGACGGTAAGCTGTCCCATATACAAAAACAGATTAGAAACAAGCAAATACAGAATAGCGCTAAGCTTCATTTAAGGAGTTATATTAATGAGAATTATTCAAGAGGCTGCTAGTAGAGATTGGCGTATTACAACCATTGCAAATCATTATGCAGAGGCGTAGTCTGTGGTCCTAGAGTCAACAAACGGGCATCCACATGTATAAAATGGTCAATTTTTGTGGAAATTGGTGTACGAGCCCCTTGTGCGATTATATCCAGAACTAGCTACAAGCAGTATTAAAACAGGGGAAGTGTTTTTGGGTATGCCGCAAGATGTAGATAAATCTAGTGGACTAAAATGACAAGGGTATTAAAAGAGGTCCAACATCAAAGCTGATCATCGAAACCTGAGAAGTCTATCTAACAAACAGATGGGAACATAAAAAGGACTGGGGCTGAATGGTACGATGACCCTTGATACTGGCCTATGTAGTCAGAACTGTAAGGCGGAGATGATTGTCTCTGTAGTCAGTATAATGTGGGCTGATATTGCCCTGTCCTGGGAGACAGTAATGGTGAAGCTGGATGTGCTCTCCTGGGAGACAGTAAGTGGAGTGAAGTCTGAGGTGCTGTCCTGGTGAGACATACTGGTACGAAGCTGAGATGCTGTCCTGGGAGACAGTAATGGTGAAGCTGGAAATGGCTGTCCGTGATACAGTAATGGAGAAGCTGTGAGATTTTGTCCAGTAGTCGGGAAATATACGCAGGAAAAATACATGTAAATGACCTCATAGTGGACAGTGATCCGATAGTAGGGAAACAAGTGTATCAAATAGAAAAGATAAACCATATTGCAAACTAGAAATATCCGCAGGAATAGCAAACAAGAGGACTCACTAGCTATATTGAGGATATAATACCAAAAACAACGTGGTTGGAAGCTCCATTGGTTGGTGCAGGGAGGATGAGAAGAAGACAGGGAAACATGCATACCACAACAATGGGGGAAAACAGTGCACAGAAACCCAAGGCAGAACGGGAAACCAAGCTTGTGCACATCGATGTACTAGCCGTATATCTCTGGTGCATGGGAAATCTGGAAAAACAGATGGGACGTGGTCAACTTATGACCACCCCTATGAAAATTGCATGCCCATATGACATACAGGAAAAATCAAACAGTTCCCATATCCTGTAATGCTTTGTTCACCGAAGCTGTGTACCTCTGTCAGTACAGGAAAGACATGTGCATAACTAAAATTGCCAGGCCATACCATACCACTAAAGGGAACAAAAAGATCCAAAACATCCAGGCCCATGGAAAACCTTGGGTACCACAGCCACTCAAGAGGGAGAGTTTTTTATGTGTCCAGGAAGTGAAAAAAAACTGGCCAGGAAATGGCAGAAATCGTAACACCAAATCCAGTCATTCCTTGATTGGATAAACACAGTCAATCTGGCGCGTCCATTCCAAACCAACAGATACAGATACTAATGTCCGCACCGGAAAAAAATCCCCCCCCAGTATACCAACAATAGACCTACCAGTCCGAAACATTTCTTCTTGGCAAATATACAGGGTCTAAAGCCACTACAAACAACAAAATACCTTTCATCCGTGGAACTGCATGCAGAGGCAAAGGCAATGCTTCGCAGGGCTCACTGAGACCCACATAAAGGATCACTATGACATACGAAATATGGATCCCCCAGGTTACAACCTATACCGATGTGACAGAGTGAACAGCAAAGCGGGGGGTTGCCGGTACATTGCAGAGTCACTTTTATGCGACAGAACTGCTAAATGCCTCAAAATTGATTAAGTGGAAGTTATAGAGCATAAAGGTCGAGAACCAAAACCTAGTCATTGGTGGTAGGTGCTACAAGCCCTCCATATGCAAACATCCCAGGCATTCACAGGAACAGCTGTTAAAAATTGACCACTTGTCTAGAAAATCCTATCCAGCTCCTGCAAGCGCCAACATCTTGCTCCTGTGGGGATTTGCAACTTAAGGGTCCACCTAAAATGGAGGAATGTAAGCAAATAAATAATGTTGCAGAAATAATCACCAGTAGGCAGCTCTGAAGAAAACTCTCACTCACGCAGCTTTTAATTCTCTGCACATAATTCAATTTAAACTCAGCAAATAATAGAGCTACTAGACTGGAGAAATACAATAGACCTCATCTTCACTAACAGAATGAGATCTGATAAGAAAAGCACCATATGGAACAAAATACAATATTACTCAGATCACAACATAATTAGAGGTTGCAGTCATTCATGTGCGGAGCCCCAGACGCGACATAATTGAGATAGTCCGAGGGAGCATTCACAAATATCAACTTCAATGAACAAAAACATAAAAGTGGGACCAAGTAAAACTTAAGATCCCAAGACCTAGAAATAGAGCTGGGAAGATATACTAAGCAAACACAGACCCGCCAACTTATGCCTAGAACAGATTAACTCGGTGGCATCACGATGTATGCACAAGGCTTATACCTCTAGAAGAAAAAGGAGGGATGTAGATGAGTAAAATAGAAAGAGACAGGCGCTCCCTTACATGCGGACCGGAAAAGAAAAACAGAGGCAGCTAAAAGAGGTCAATATATCTAGATACGTAGGGAGACCCAGCGCGTCCAGAGAAACTTGCAAGGCTATCGTAACTTAAGCAAAAAGAATCCTTTAAGAAGTCAGTAAATCCGCGAGAAAGAACTAAAAGGCCATAAGAAGAAATCGAAAGAAACCCAAAGTAATTATCTTCTACCTATGCCAAATCAAAATCGGAGAACAACGTCCAGTATTTGGCCCCAACTTAAACATGATGGGTCCAACACAATGGACAGCAAGGAAAATGAGGAGCTTCACAAGTCCCAATATGACATCAGTTTTTAGCAAGAGCCGGCAACCAGACTGAGAGTCGAAGATTCAAAAATAATTTTTTATGAGAGGAGCCCACAAAAATTTATGATTAACACAATCCTATCCGATTGTTATCCACGCCAATGACTTCGAACTAGGGCGATAATGTAGCATGCCCAATGCACTCTGCCCAGTCCAGACTCAGGAACTCTGTGTTCATAGCAAGAACGCAAGAAGCCTGCCTATCACGAACCTTTTCCATCCTATGGAGGAGGAGAGCATGACACGGGGGTCGACCCACAGTTTACTTAAAAACAACAGACATAGCCCCACTCCACAAAGGGGGCAGTAAAGGCAACAGCAACAAGAACTACAGACAATAGCACTAACATCCCATATCAATAAAAATCTTTTGAAAGTGTCCTAAGAAGCAAAGATCACCACACCATCTAGAAAAAACCCATCAGTTTACAACAGACCCAGGGCCAACCATGGGTTTAGAACAGGTCGCTCCTGTCTGTCTCAACTATATGATCACTATCGACACGGATCCTAAATTGCACTAAGAAAGAACAAAAAGAATGCAGATGAAATAGTATACCAGACTTGCAAAAAGCCTTTTTTTCGACAAGTGTGAACCATAGCGGCTAATAGCGCCCACAAATACTGACCTTGCTAAAAATTAACAGGAAAAGTCGGTCGATGGATCTATAATTTCCTCACTAACATAACACAGGAGTAGTCGTCACAGAGTAAAGTCGGAGGCAGTCTACGTGAAACAGCACTGTTCTCCCAAGGCATCAGTACTCTCATCGCCATCTTGTTCCTCAGTCCTCATATGGGGGAACCTGACATAGAACCAGGAGACAGCGCACAGCAACCGGGTCTTCCTTGCAGAAGACACGCAGCGGAATCTGCATGACAGTGTCCTTCCATTGCAGACACTGCAAAGCTGCCAGGCGGACTCACCCAAATCTATCAGTGGGGACTGCCAGAAAACAATATGAAGTTCTCAACGATGAGTAAATTTCAATTACACGAGATATGGTGAAGACATGAGAAATTAAATCTTCATCAGAGTACAAAACAAATTCCTGTTCATGGAGCCACAAAAAAGAGCGAGAACACCACCAACTCAAAGACGCTGGGAGTGATCATGTCGGAGGAGATCTACTCACCTTCCAAGGACCATAAACATGAATCAATCGTCATCTGCTAAGAAAAATGGACAGAGATGGGATAGCGCGAGTGAGTGCGCGCGCGTGAGCGCGAGCGAGCGAGGAGTGTGTGCGGTGGCCAAGCCCATAGACACTCTTCACAGGTCCACTTGTACTATCTAGGCTGTAATATTGCTGGCACACTAACGAACACCTTTCTTCAAGCAGGTGAAATTTCCGACCTAGAAAATGACAAGAGAACTTTCACGGCGCGCATTAACGGAGAAAAACACCTCAAATATTGGGAGTGCTTGAGGTTCCTAAACCTGTATTCCCTGGAACGCAACAGGGAGAGATACATTGATTATATACAGACTGGAAAATCCTAGAGGACTAGTACCGAACTTGCACAACTAAAGACACTCACTACTTAGTCTGCCGACAGTCGCAATAGACTGAGTTCTCTGTACTAGCGATGCAGCCAACCCCTCCATGAAAAGGCAGGGGTTGCACTAGCACGTTAAGGACCATACAATAAGTGTACCAGGGGCCCGAACGTGTTCAACTGGCCGCTCCGCAGCACACATAGGGAATTACCAACAACCCCTGGCAGTCTTCAAGCTGCAGTTCTGGACAATCACCTAAAGTCAGTTCCTGATCAGCGGCTGTGGCTCGTCTTGTTTTGCGTGCAGCCAGCAGCAAAGCCTGGTTGATCAGGCTACTGATCCACCAGGAGCCGTGGTCACAGACCGAGGGCCGCGGGGGCGTGTTGAGTGACCTCCCTGGACGTCCATCTCCGGTAACTCTCTCCAGGTATAGAGGACTAACAATAGAAATTTATTTGGCGTTATAAGGGCTTTAACTGGCGCGGGGTGAGTCTAGGTAGGTAAAAGGGTGGGGGGGGTTTTCAGGGGAATTTTTAACGGAGCCACCATCCTTGGGTATGCAGTGACTGTGGTTGGGTGTGATTCAAAGTTATCTCATATAGAGGATTACAATGCTGAGTTTTACAGGAAATTTGGTTATTGTGTGGTTTTAACATGTAAGTAAAAAAAGATTACAGAGTGTATCACTAAACGCTTAGCATGGCTAGGCATTATTCGGGCAGACGGAGTTTTATTCTTAAATTGTAAAATATTAACAATTATGAGTTAAGTTGGCATTATGGCGCGTAAGTGACTAAAAAAATACTAGTGTTGTGAGAGTTTAGAAGCTAATGTGAAACTTTGTTTAGGGCACAGTAACATATTTTCAGTATTGGAGTTTCACAGTATTCATATATTATAAGATTGAGATTAATATTTCTGTTTAATGGTCAAAAGGGTGATGTGAGTGTAAGTGTGAACCAACTAGGTGGTATTCGTGTAAGCTTATTTGATGGGGTTGTATCAGGAGATAGGATTTTTCTAATGGTAGTTTTGAAGTGTAGAATGTGTCTGCAGTACTAGAGTTGAATATTTGTAAAGGTTTAGATCGGACACGGGAAGTGTCGTAGAGATGTTTGTGTCTGTTGGTTATTGCCTGTGGGTTCTGTCACAACAATCAAGAAAGCGTTTTTAGGTTCAAGTTGGATATTAGAGTTTAAGCTCAGTAATGTAGATTGCACTGTAAGTAAGTGTGGATGTACTGAACAAGGGGGAAAGTAAAAAAATTTTATATTTTAGGTCGTAAGAAGAGAGTGGGGGAGTGTGTTGTCCTAGGGATGGGATTTTAGTGATTATTCTTACTGCAGCTTTTTTGTTTGGGCTTATTATTGGCTTATAGGTGTGTTGCTGCAGTGATTCCCTAACACAAAAGCATAGTGAGGTATGATAAAAAGTATGCATGTATAGTGTGAGAAGGGCATTTTGCTGCACGTAGTATCGTATCTTGGAGAGGATCCCAACCGTTTATGGAAACTTTTTTGGGTTTATATTGCTGGATATGGGTGCTGAAATATCAAGGTTGTTGTCAATGTAGTAACTAGGAATTTTGCCCGACCCATATTATTTCTGTAATTAGAGTGTAGAGTCGCGAATCTTAATGTTAATCTGTGTAATCTCCTGCTTCTGCTACCAAACCGAAATATGTAGGTTTGTCAGTGTTAAGCGAAGTTAGGGCTTGTCATCTAAGTCTGATATTTGATCACTTCTCATCACAATGGTGTTTTGAGGTGCAAGATTAGGGAGAGAGATGACATAAGTCGTGTCGATCAGCAAGAGAATGGGTTTTCAGGGTGTTGGGGTGATAACTTGGAAGGTTCATTGATGTATATGAGAAGAGCAGAGGACCAAGGACAACTTCCTTGCGGAACACCAAGTATCAATTGGAGCCGTGTGCTGATGCTGTGTCCTTTAATGGGTGACATACAGGCTAACCTAATTAGTAATGTAAGATTATGAAATAACGGCAACAGCGCATGGACCGTCTATACGGTAAAGATCAAGTTTGTGGAGTAGGTATGTCGTGGTCTACTTTGTCAAGTCTTTTCTTAGTCAATAAACAATTCACTAGAGTATATTCCTAATTTCAAAGCTGTGAGAAAGCAGTCTAGCATTTTCTGATTGCATTCATATGAGGTGCCTGTTTACATTTTCTGATCCAAATGAGGGCAGGGATGAGTATGTTTTTAGTCCGTTATAAATGCGAATACAGTCACCTGTGCACGAGCTTCTCAAAGATTTAGGTATAGCAATGTGTAATTAAGATATTGGCTTATAGTTAGTTTAGTCTGTAGGATCACCACCTTTATGTATTGGTTGGTAACCGCGTTGGCACTCTAGAGAAGTTTCAGGACGGGAGGTGCCTGAGTCTCTAGTGACTTGTTAAAAAAGATCCTGAAATAGCATGCTAAATGACATGAGCCGCTCGGACTTGTACAGTAAATGGTGGGGAGCATGAGACAGATTCCCCGAGTTATTTATAAGTGACTTGGAATAACCACGGAGACTTCCGTGTGTCAGTTGGTGAAAGATAGAAGAATTTGGAAATTCCCATCTAGGTAGTCCCCGGCATGGCCATTGAGTATAGTGGGATTTTACTGCCGAGATTGTATCCCTATGGTTGAGAGAAGTCGTTTTATCTTGTTAGGCGTGTCAGTGGGATGTAGTGGGTTCATTAGGTTAGTTAAGGACAATATTCTTGTTTTTCTCCAGTTTGTGGGTCCCTAGAATTGACGAGAGATGTTTTCCAGGTCTTTTCTTATATACTCTCTTTTAGTGTCCTGTGAATCAACTGAGTAGTATAGTTGTTTTTTCTTTCTTATTACACTTTGGTGAAAGCTGATGAAATAGTGTTTAAAAGAATATCTTTGTGTATTAAGGCCCCTGTCGTAATATATGCTTTTCATATTAGGTGTTTTCTATGTTCATGGCGATTCAGAATGGTGCTGTTGGCCATGGGCAACCAAGCCGTTTGTTTATGATCTGTTTTGTTTTAATAGGACAATGTTTTTTGTAAAGTCTAAGTAATTTGTTAAGAAAATGTCTGTCCATTCATCAGTACCATTGGGCCTGTGGAGAATTCATGTAGGCCAGTCAACAGACATCTAGGTCAGCTGTGAACTTCCTTACTGAGGCCCTCGTCCTAGAGTCTAAATGAGACTGTAGTTGTAAGACAAGAGTTATTTACTTAATGTTTAGTCAGGAGGAAGGAAGGTAGTGGTCTGAGGTAGTGCTATCTGAGATATATCCCTGTTTTAAGGGGGCAAGTATCTGGTCCGATATGTGGTCGATTATGGTTGCACTTGTCTCAGTGAGTAGCCGGGTTGGTTATTGTACTATGGAGTATATGGGGAAAAAGAAGTGAGTTGTTCATATTGTTGATGAAATCATTACAGGCTGATCATCTAGTAAGCCAAGGTTGATGTAGAAAGTCTACCCACTAAGAGAAGGAGGTGCCTTATTCATTATGTCTGTTAATAGTGAATTTAATTTCTCACTGCGAAATGTTATGGGATGTTTTGTGGTGAGGTATCCGGTAAATGGCACCTGATTGTATTTTATAGCGGAGTCTTAAGGATTTTTAACAGTAAAAGTTGCGAAAAAGTGATATTCCCCCCCATATTCATCACAGAAACAAGTGTGTCTAATACAAGTAATTGGTTAGAGTTAATAGATTGCCAGATATCCAACCCAAGACGTGTTGTCTCGCAGTTGTGAACTGCAGTTTATCCGGGTAGAGGGTAATATCTATTGTGTCCGTGCTTAAGCCAAGGTCTCCGTAAGAACAAATGCAGGAGGAAAGGGTTTCTTTATGATTCAAGAATGCTATGTCATCATAGTGTTTGCTTAAGACCAGATGTTTGTAGTTAAGTACTGATAGACTTTTAGCATTGTCTTTAGGATAGTGGTGGCTTGTGATGCTGGAGTAATAAAGGCAGTTACAATTCCAAAGGGTGTTGAATTGCGGGTGTCAGATTAGGAGGTTTAGAATCAGGGGTCAAGCGTGATCAAACATCTTCTAGGTTTATATTACGGTTAGTTAAATCCTGAAGTTGTGTGTTTGAGTGATCGTAGTACGGATATCTGTAGTGGTAGGAAGTTTGGGACAAGTATATAGCTAAATTATTTTGGTCAGTAGAGGTATATTCACTAACTACACATAATAAGTTGATGTTTCTATTTGTTGTGCTGGAATGAACTAAGTACAAAAAAAACTAGGTATAGGTATGCTAGTAATAATAAAAATACAAATAAAAATAGAACAAGACTCTCACTGTAATTGCACTAAGGTCTAATATATGACTTTTGTGGAGTGCCTATGTTTGAGCTAGAAAATGAGGCTATAGTACAAAAGGTTTAAAATCGTAGACAATATTACAATACAAGACTTAAAAATAAGCACTAGTCTCCTTTCACAAGATTAATTGTGCCCTAGGGACTACTATATAGATATAATTTCGGGTATTGACAAGTATTGAAGTGTTAGAAATGAGCTATGGTACAACGTGAGTTTTAAAATAAAGATATAAAAATACAAAATTAAAAATAGCACCCGTCTCTCACTATTACTTGCACAATGTCTAATATAGTGAATTGTGGTATTGACTATGTATGTGAGCTAGAAAGAGCTATATACAACTAGGTTTTAGTCTAATAATATAAAAAAGACTAATTACAAATAGCTACCCGTCTCTATCCTCTACTTAATACACTATGCAGTCTAATATAGTGAATTGTGGTATTGCACTATGTATTTGAGCTAGAAAATTGACCTAGAGTATAACAGTGATTAATCTAATAATATAATAAAACGGGAACAAGACTCTCAATATGTAATTGCAACTAAGTCTTATATAATGTTGTTATTACGTAAGACTAGAGTGAATAATTAGATTAAAATGACAGGATAAAAATACACAATTAGGTAGCAAAATAATAAAAAAAATTGTGTTACCATATGAGGAGTGTGTATGCAAGAAAAAAACCCATTTCACCAATTTTTGGCCTTAACAACACACCATTGTTCTTTTCAGGTAACAAACTACTCGACCATTAGCGTTAAAAAGCCTACTGCTATCCTAACATCACAAATGATATTAATACACCATATCGTAATACCGCTAACTGCACATCAGTAACCACTCCCACTTCCCACAAAATATGATACCACTTATTATTTACCTAAATAATATCCGGGTTGTATAATGCTATACAAGCACATTGAAAATGCAATTGAACAAAGTACGAAAAGGGAATCCATCCAACAAGGCATGCTGTTGCTACATATAAACCTAAAGCGCATCTCCATACACCACAGTACTATCTTTGTATAACCACCTTTTGAGGACAAAAAGGAGAATCCATACATAGCTTAGGATCATGTTATGCCCATGTGTCACCTCAAACCATCAAACACACAAATACTGTGAGATTGTACCCTCTCACACATTATACAAACAAATAATGTAGTTGCAGCAACACTACATACATATTGGATTCAAAACCTCTTAAAAAAAATTTGAAAAACTATCTTACGACAACTACCGCAGACCAAACTCACTATCACAAAAGAAGCTTATTTATTATATACCAAACATCCCCACACACGCGAACATCTTATACACATTTCCAACTCAAGAAAACTAGCCCGCCGCAAAGTCCGCACGCCCTTACTTTACACTTAAATCTCTAAATCCTTCACTCTAAATCCACTACGGATAACCTTCAAGTAAAATCTGTTCTCCCATCTTCCCCCATGAAGATCCCATTGCGGTCATATGTTCTAATACAATGTTTGGCCCCTAACACTTTTATCCTTTCCTCGCTCCTACCGCACGCTCACCCTCATTGCTGCCCAAGATATATAAATAAAATCAGTAACAACATATGAACCGCATTCACCACCTGCTGACTCCACCCACCTATATCCAGAAACTAAACACCTGCAACACCTGTAACCCTTTTCCCACCCACTAACCTAACTACCCTACTTAGCCAGACCCTCACATCTTCTAACAAGTACAAAGTCACCACGTGAAATATAGTTTCCAGACATCCTCACGCCTTTGGTTGCACTACCCCACCCTCCTTAATCTCTAATAAATAACACCACCCAGACGGCAAGATCCCATGTAAAAACCTAAACCATAACCTCCCAAGACCCTTGTTTTTACACCGTATTGTTGAAGACATTTCCATACCAGAACCCCATGCATACATAGGGTATGCCCCCTCAACTATTTTCCCCCTCACTAAGTACATAAAAATCCTTAAATGATTTTGCCACCGAGTGCCCACCATCTAAACCAGAACACCATTCCCAGGCCTTCTGCTCCAACCCTCTCCCAAAACTTTTTTAAATGTACTGTCTATGATTCTTCTTCAAGCAACAACTTTACATTTAACTTCCAATACCCCCTACCCCATCGTGGCAACCCCGTCCCAACCCAATCCACCATATCACTCTAAATCAGAAAATACCACGACAATCCAACACCACACCCTATTAAACCACCCTTCTGGGACGTAAAACGTATCGACCTTAAGCAGCATACCCGACGCCTAATAAATTGTAGTAGCTCTACCTCCCCCCCCACAGATATTATCAAACCCACCCCTGATCAACAATTTCCCAATATACCCATACAATGTCCCCCCCCTCGGTTCCCATCAACCTTGTGCCTTATCACACAGTTCTCAATCACCGGATTGAATCTGCATCGCTCTTGGGCCATGTATACGTGCCCTTGCCTCGACGACTCCTCAGTAACCTGACATGCAGCTGGTACGATGAGCGGTGTTGGGTGCATTAGCTGCCTGAAGGGTAGAGTGCGGTCGTGCTTTGCACCCCTCTACTGTTTTCCCTTTCCCCCCCAGAACGAGTCTAATCAGTCAACAACATGGCCACCAGGTTTGTGCAGGGAGAGTGAATACTGTGGGCATTGAACTCATTAGAGGGCTTTAATGCCTACGTCATCGATGTGTTATTGCTCAAAATTATAAGAGAGACATACGGCATCAGAGACGAGATTTTATAAGGAGTGCGCTGAAAGGTGTGTAAATAGAATTTCCCGTGACAAGTGCTAACAGCTCAAGTATAGCGAGGCTTTTGTTATCGTTCTACCAAATGTCAGTCATAACGTAAACACCATCAGAGAGGTTCAAGTTGACGGATGTATCACACATTTATCATATGTTAAGCTCGCGCAATGTGCCGATTTGAGGCGGATGAGGTTAGATACTTCGAATGTAATTCGAACCGAGTTATGGAACTGTACATCTGGCCCCACCTGGCAAATGGTAAAAGGTGCTTACACAGGATATCCCTGATGGTTCTTTTAATCCAAAATGAACGAAGGCATCCTTACCCCGTATGTATACTCGCAATAGTTTAGAACCCAGGTAATGGTGAGCGTATGCGGCCAGAGACGTACGTGCCGATCATGTGTGGCGAATATGACCATATGGCGGCAACTGTAGGCATAGCAAGTATGGCTCCTTGGGGCGCCTCGGCAAGGGGCGAAGCACCGCGCATGAGTCACCAATATAGCCACACCGCCTTTCAATCTGGCTGCATTTTCAACATACACCTTATATCCCTCCACCTTCAACTCATAACCATGTCTATAATTATGCTCCTGCAAGAACACAACGTCAACACCATGACGCTCCAAAAACTCTCTAAACCACTCACACTTTCTCTGCGACCTCAAACCATTGATGTTCAATGTCAAGCACTTAAAACCGACAAAGAAGGTTTCCCTCTTGAAACAACCTTTTTGTCACCTGATCGCCTCATTGCACTCTTATCCCTCCCCCCCCCCCTTTTTGTGCACTCTTACTCGATCCCTGTCCCTGAGTGTCTTTTGAACTCCTCTGCGTGACATCCGCCCATGTTTTCTTCCCTGAACGTTGTGCGGCCGTAAGCACTTCATCTGAATCATAAAGCGCTGCTGCGCGCTTTCGCGTCGTACCGTCGACCTGCATCTCGTCATCAAGCTCATCACCACGATGAACCTCAACCTCCACCGTATTCACCGACAAGACAGCCTTGTCACACACCTTAGGACGAACTACCTTCGCCCCACCGTCCTCTATAGTAGTCTCAAGATCCAGGACCATGCCTTCTTCCTGATAAGGCCCTGTGCCCAAAATGTCCACAAGCGTCGTCCTTATCGATGCTTCCTCCTTGCTATCATTCACTTCCGCGATGATCTCCAATGCCTGAACCACGTCCAAGGAAGGGGAGTCCCCCCCACTCGTAGCACCTGCCATCTTCTCTGTCCTCTCAACCTCCTCACTCAATGACGCACTCTGCGGAGGCAGTGTCGAAAAAGGCTGCTCTTGCTCCACTCTCCTCTCCTCTACGTTTCTTCGTTGTTGCAGGTCGTTGTCTCCACGTCCTCTACCACATTGCGCTGCCAGGTGTTCATACGACCCGCACAAATGACAAGTGCGTCGTTGCCCTGCATATGTCACAAATACCTGAGTTCTGAAATCGTCCATCACCACATACGACGGTAGAGAATGTCGTATCGTCATCTTTGCAGAGTACGTACCCTCAGGTATCCCCATATACGTACCAGCTGACCACCTTCCTGCAGTGACCGTGTGTACCGTCCCATATTTACTCATGGCAAACCTTACGTCAGATGCATCCGCCTCGAATGGCACATTCCTGATCTTCACCCAAGTGAAGTAACTTGATACATCATGCATCCTCACCGTGACAGCATGATTCACAGGTATGGCCACTTCCTGAAGCTTGTTCACCACTGCCTCATACATACTCGTGCCATTCAAGGCAAGTCCACAAATCTCTTCAGTAGCTACGCCGTAGGTGTCTCTAATTATTGCTGGTAGAAGTAACTCCATAGACGGCCCCGTGATAGCTCCACTGGTTAATTCAATACAGACTGCATTAACCCGCCGGCAACAAGCCTGTGCCATGTTGTGAAAATATTACTGCACCCAGTCGACACCAGGGGGTAGCAACAGCACACGTCCTCTCTACCCAAGGGTTGAGAGACGAATGTTAAATTACACCCCCCCCCTTCCCGTGGTTATCCAACCACCCCACTATTTACAACCTGACAACATGTACTACATACAATGGTTGCTAACTCTATTATGGTTTCACATATCATTTACCTCCCAAATATGATGTCTCAACCTTAACATTGACAAGGTTGCAAAAAAAAAAAAAAATTGTAAGAAACACTGACTTAAAAACAGGTAATTTATGTGATTTTTTTTTATATTTTATTTAAAACTGTATTACAAGATTCAATATAAAGATACCATGAAATGGTACATGTTATGACAGAACATTCAACACTAGTACTACAACAGTCCACTGAGTGAACATACATACAATGTTACCTTAAGATGGCCTAACACAACCTACAATCTACCTAGAAACAGTGTTACATAATCACAAAGTTCTTCATAATACACTAATGCTAACACTGACTTCCAACACCTCCACAACCCCCACCCGCCCCTCTACAAGTTGAAACACTGGCCACTCTCACCTGGTGCAACACCATAACAATATGTAACATTAAAAAAGTTACCATTGCCAATCTCACGTGGTTAAACACATTATCAATGTTAAATATTAACAAGTTAACATCCTAGCCACTCATGTGATTAAACATATTATCAATATTAAAATTAAACAAGTTAACATCATGGCCACTCTCATGTAGTTAAACACATTATCAATATTAAATTTAAACAAGTTAACATCATAGCCACTCATGTGGTTAAAAACATTACCAATATTAAAATTAAACAAGTTAACTTCATAGCCACTCATGTGGTTAAAAACATTATCAATATTAAAATTAAACAAGTTAACTTCATAGCCACTCATGTGGTTAAACACATTACCAATATTAAAATTAAACAAGTTTTTTTTTTTTTTTATTTTATTTAAAATACAATACATAGCTTAACATAAAAACCCCTTAAACTAGGGTTGATACACATTGTATATAAACACATTTTGAAACACAATCTCTCAGAACGTACAATAGCAAATAACAAACACAATATTAACAAACACAAGAGGTTACACAATTATACTAGAAAATATCGCTTGTGACAAAACATAACATTAAGAAGATGGGCAATCTTAACCCTATGTACACAAGAACAACAACAAGAACATAACATGTAGGTGACCCCTGTAGCAGGTTCAATAATATAAATAAAACCATAATCCCTTCGGGTATACACTATTTACATAATATACTGGGACATATTGCCAATGCACTATACAATACAATAAGAAGAATATTATGATAAATATATAAATATATCGGTTACTCACAACCAACACAAATAATCGATAACCGAAAGAACCTACATCACAATCTCATGATAAAACAAAGTACATACTCTTACTCACCTAACTCCCAGTACATAAGTTCCCTACAGTCACACATACTCGCCTTACCACAAGTCTTACGAGTCAGCCACAAAACTAGAATAGCCATAAGCATTCCGCCCACATCTACAGGCTATACACATTATATAATTTTTTTTTTTTTTTTTTTTTTATTATCACACTGGCCGATTCCCACCAAGGCAGGGTGGCCCGAAAAAGAAAAACTTTCACCATCATTCACTCCATCACTGTCTTGCCAGAAGGGTGCTTTACACTACAGTTTTTAAACTGCAACATTAACACCCCTCCTTCAGAGTGCAGGCACTGTACTTCCCATCTCCAGGACTCAAGTCCGGCCTGCCGGTTTCCCTGAATCCCTTCATAAATGTTACTTTGCTCACACTCCAACAGCACGTCAAGTATTAAAAACCATTTGTCTCCATTCACTCCTATCAAACACGCTCATGCATGCCTCCTGGAAGTCCAAGCCCCTCGCACACAAAACCTCCTTTACCCCCTCCCTCCAACCTTTCCTAGGCCGACCCCTACCCCGCCTTCCTTCCACTACAGACTGATACACTCTTGAAGTCATTCTGTTTCGCTCCATTCTCTCTACATGTCCGAACCACCTCAACAACCCTTCCTCAGCCCTCTGGACAACAGTTTTGGTAATCCCGCACCTCCTCCTAACTTCCAAACTACGAATTCTCTGCATTATATTCACACCACACATTGCCCTCAGACATGACATCTCCACTGCCTCCAGCCTTCTCCTCGCTGCAACATTCATCACCCACGCTTCACACCCATATAAGAGCGTTGGTAAAACTATACTCTCATACATTCCCCTCTTTGCCTCCAAGGACAAAGTTCTTTGTCTCCACAGACTCCTAAGTGCACCACTCACTCTTTTTCCCTCATCAATTCTATGATTCACCTCATCTTTCATAGACCCATCCGCTGAAAACGTCCACTCCCAAATATCTGAATACGTTCACCTCCTCCATACTCTCTCCCTCCAATCTGATATTCAATCTTTCATCATCTAATCTTTTTGTTATCCTCATAACCTTACTCTTTCCTGTATTCACCTTTAATTTTCTTCTTTTGCACACCCTACCAAATTCATCCACCAATCTCTGCAACTTCTCTTCAGAATCTCCCAAGAGCACAGTGTCATCAGCAAAGAGCAGCTGTGACAACTCCCACTTTGTGTGTGATTCTTTATCTTTTAACTCCACGCCTCTTGCCAAGACCCTCGCATTTACTTCTCTTACAACCCCATCTATAAATATATTAAACAACCACGGTGACATCACACATCCTTGTCTAAGGCCTACTTTTACTGGGAAAAAATTTCCCTCTTTCTTACATACTCTAACTTGAGCCTCACTATCCTCGTAAAAACTCTTCACTGCTTTCAGTAACCTACCTCCTACACCATACACTTGCAACATCTGCCACATTGCCCCCCTATCCACCCTGTCATACGCCTTTTCCAAATCCATAAATGCCACAAAGACCTCTTTAGCCTTATCTAAATACTGTTCACTTATATGTTTCACTGTAAACACCTGGTCCACACACCCCCTACCTTTCCTAAAGCCTCCTTGTTCATCTGCTATCCTATTCTCCGTCTTACTCTTAATTCTTTCAATTATAACTCTACCAATACACTTTACCAGGTACACTCAACAGACTTATCCCCCTATAATTTTTGCACTCTCTTTTATCCCCTTTGCCTTTATACAAAGGAACTATGCATGCTCTCTGCCAATCCCTAGGTACCTTACCCTCTTCCCTACATTTATTAAATAATTGCACCAACCACTCCAAAACTATATCCCCACCAGCTTTTAACATTTCTATCTTTATCCCATCAATCCCGGCTGCCTTACCCCCTTTCATTTTACCTACTGCCTCACGAACTTCCCCCCACACTCACAACTGGCTCTTCCTCACTCCTACAAGATGTTATTCCTCCTTGCCCTATACACGAAATCACAGCTTCCCTATCTTCATCAACATTTAACAATTCCTCAAAATATTCCCTCCATCTTCCCAATACCTCTAACTCTCCATTTAATAACTCTCCTCTCCTATTTTTAACTGACAAATCCATTTTTTTCTCTAGGCTTTCTTAACTTGTTAATCTCACTCCAAAACTTTTTCTTATTTTCAACAAAATTTGTTGATAACATCTCACCCACTCTCTCATTTGCTCTCTTTTTACATTGCTTCACCACTCTCTTAACCTCTCTCTTTTCTCCATATACTCTTCCCTCCTTGCATCACTTCTACTTTGTAAAAACTTCTCATATGCTAACTTTTTCTCCCTTACTACTCTCTTTACATCATCATTCCACCAATCGCTCCTCTTCCCTCCTGCACCCACTTTCCTGTAACCACAAACTTCTGCTGAACACTCTAACACTACATTTTTAATCCTACCCCATACCTCTTCGACCCCATTGCCTATGCTCTCATTTGCCCATCTATCCTCCAATAGCTGTTTATATCTTACCCTAACTGCCTCCTCTTTTAGTTTATAAACCTTCACCTCTCTCTTCCCTGATGCTTCTATTCTCCTTGTATCCCATCTACCTTTTACTCTCAGTGTAGCTACAACTAGAAAGTGATCTGATATATCTGTGGCCCCTCTATAAACATGTACATCCTGAAGTCTACTCAGCAGTCTTTTATCTACCAATACATAATCCAACAAACTACTGTCATTTCGCCCTACATCATATCTTGTATACTTATTTATCCTCTTTTTCTTAAAATATGTATTACCTATAACTAAACCCCTTTCTATACAAAGTTCAATCAAAGGGCTCCCATTATCATTTACACCTGGCACCCCAAAACTTACCTACCACAACCCTCTCTAAAAGTTTTCTCCTACTTTAGCATTCAGATCCCTACCACAATTACTCTCTCACTTGGTTCAAAGGCTCCTATACATTCACTTAACATCTCCCAAAATCTCTCTCTCTCCTCTGCATTCCTCTCTTCTCCAGGTGCATACACGCTTATTATGACCTACTTCTCGCATCCAACCTTTACTTTAATCCACATAATTCTTGAATTTACACATTCATATTCTCTTTTCTCCTTCCATAACTGATCATTTAACATTACTGCTACCCCTTCCTTTGCTCTAACTCTCTCAGATACTCCAGATTTAATCCCATTTATTTCCCCCCACTGAAACTCTCCTACCCCCTTCAGCTTTGTTTCGCTTAGAGCCAGGACATCCAACTTCTTTTCATTCATAACATCAGCAATCATCTGTTTCTTGTCATCCGCACTACATCCACGCACATTCAAGCAACCCAGTTTTATAAAGTTTTTCTTCTTCTCTTTTTTAGTAAATGTATACAGGAGAAGGGGTTACTAGCCCATTGCTCCCGGCATTTTAGTCGCCTCATACGACACGCATGGCTTACGGAGGAAAGATTCTTTTCCACTTCCCCATGGACAATAGAAGAAATAAAAAGGACAAGAGCTATTTAGAAAAAGGAGAAAAACCTAGATGTATGTATATATATATATGCATGTGTGTGTCTGTGAAGTGTGACCAAAGTGTAAGTAGGAGTAGCAAGATATCCCTGTTATCTAGCGTGTTTATGAGACAGAAAAAGAAACCAGCAATCCTACCATCATGCAAAACAATTACAGGTTTTTGTTTCACAGTCATCTGGCAGGACGGTAGTACTTCCCTGGGTGGTTGCTGTCTACCAACCTACTACCTAAATGCTCAGTACAAACACATAAAACCCCGTTTGCCAGGCCATAGCCGAAAGGTACATCAAGTACTTCAACAAAGAAAGAAGGCAGTAGACTCTGACTTAAGACATCTATAACACATATAACTTCACCACCACATCCACTCACACAACCACATTTTCCTCAACCACGCATTACACAGATACACACAGTAAACCAGCTGTTGTGCATACCCAACCCCGGAGACAAGCCCGTTCCATCCCCTGAAATTCACTCCCCCCCCTTTCACAACGTTAACAATGCTCTCACACTCATATTACGGTACCCTGCTGAAAAAGCCTGGTCCCAGCGACTTCCATACATTTCCCGATTATAACACAACGTTCTATAAATGGTCCCCGCCAACATCCTTTTGCGCACCTCCCAATCCCCATTCCTTCTCATTGCCCAGGATACAAAAACAAAATCCGCAATTATATACGTGATTGCACGTTGCACAGGCGCCTCGACGCCTCCCACGTCCAAACTTAACGCCCTCAATACTAATATCCCGCCTCCTCCCACTGTCCTCAGAACCTTACCCATCCATTCCCTGATACTCCCCAAATTATCACAAAAATACACTACATGAAACGCAGTCTCCTCATCCCCGCACACCCGACACGCGCCCTCCACCCGACGGCAGTATACCATGGAGAAAACGGAAAAATACCTCTCGCACATTTGGACGCACGCGCATCAAACGTAATCTTTCCCATATATCCTTCCACGCATACATAGGGTAGATACTCTCAGCCTTCACGACTACCTTCGCCCTTACAACACGCTCTAAAACACCCACTCGAACTTTATTAGGGTCCCGTACATGCAGCAACGCCCGCAACACGTCTTCACACACTTTCTTCTCCGACCCTCCCCACCACATTCGCACCTCTTCATGCAAGCCATTCACGCCCCTCCCTGCATGACCCCGCACACGGCGTAACCCCCACTTCAAATAAATGCACTTGACTCTTAACCGTAAATCAATCAACCCCAATCCTCCTCTGTTGACCGGTAAAGTAACCACACTCCTACTCAACCATTCACACCCGGAACCCCAAAGAAAATGGAAAACCCTCTTTAACAGCCTCGTAACATCCGACCTGCTAACGGATATACCGCAGCCACGTGCCAGACTTTACTGTATAACAACACATTCACAACAATCGCACGCTGATGTACTGTCAAATGAGTTGGTCTCAACCCATCCAATCGCCCCACCATTCGATCCACAACAAGTCCAGAATTAACCATCCTCGCCTCTCTCGCACTACGCATATACACTATTCCACACACTTTTATCCTGTCCACCATATTCCAACGTACATTTCCTCCCAACTCTCTCTTCCCACCCAATCTCCTAAGACCAGTAATTTTGATTTTTCCACATTAACTCTTAACCCGGTAACCCCCGCGAAATTATCAATAACATCTCCAACCGCACGTAAACTCCTCTGCGTTCGCACGAGTATTGTCGTGTCATCCACATACCCTATTATTCCCTGCACTCCACTTCCTACTCCCCAACCCAAACCTCCATACACGCTTCCACCTTTCTATAGAAAGGGTCTGTTAAACAGGCAAACAACAATTGAGACAGGGGACAACCCTGCCTAATACCCCGACCCATGGATACCCACTCCCCCAACTTCCCATTTACCTGTACACACACTCCCACACCTGTATACAATGTCTCTGCCCAACGCACCACCTCCTCCCCAAAACCCTGCCTCCTTAATATGTACCACAATACCTCACGTTCTACACTATCATATGCCGCCTGCCAATCTAACGCTAAGACACCCCCCCCTGCTCCCCTCCCGACCCTTCCACAAAATTCTTTATAATACTATGCCCGTCATACTTCGTCCTCCCAGACACAACATATTGTCCTCTCGCAACCACTCTATCCACCACACACTTCATCCTATTTCCTAAAATTTTTGCAAAAATCTTATAATCAGCACACAGCAATGATATTATCCTAAAGTCCCGCACCGTGTCCTGTTTCTTACCTTTTGGCACTAAAACCACAACCGCAGTTCCTTGCAACCTGCCCATCCTCCCCTCCCTTTTCATCGTATTCATTAGTTCTACTAAGAAGGACTTAAAACACATTCCAATGGCTCACATAAAACTCGCAGGGCAAGCCATCCAGACCTGGAGCCTTACCACGTGCCATCCCTCCAAAGCCCTCCACACCTCCCCTTCTTCAATATCCCCCCCAACGCCATGCGATCACTGCTACTTAGCACACAAGATACATTCTCCCCCAACCTCCCAAAAGCCTCCCCATCCACCCCTACACTCAGTAAATTTTTTCCAAACCACCTATCCACGTAATCACTCATTGCCTCCGTTGTTCTTAACTCATGTCCCGCCCTATATCCACCTAAGTCCTCATGTACCACCAGCCTATCAATTTCCATAGCCATACATCGCTGCCTCTGTCCCCTTAACACACAGGCCGATGGTCGGTCACCCCACACCGCCTCTTCAATTCCACCCTGCACTCTCACCGCATCAAATCTATCATTCTGCAAATCACGAATCCTTCCTTTTAACAACTCGATTTCCTCCATGGGATACTGCCCTGCCTGCACGCCCCTCTCATAACAACTTTGCAATCTACCCTCGAAATACTGCTGCAACCCGTACGTCATCCAACCCTGGTACTTTCCCCATCGCACATAAAACCGCCGGATCCTCTCCTTAGCTACCCATCCCACCACCCCAGCAAGTCACCCCACATCCCTACCCTCTCCCCACAAATTCTCCCACATTGTCCTAAAATCTAACCCCGCCTCCTCCCCCCCAAGAAGTCTCACATTTAACTTCCAATACCCTGGATACCTCTTAGGTAAGCTGGCCCAAGTCAAGTCCGTATAAACAGCTCTATGATCCGTGTATACAGCTTCCACCGTACACACACACATCACTCGCACACTTCTCGTCACATATAACCTATCGAGCCTGGCCGCGTATCCCTGTCTATGAAACGTATGCTCAACCATTAGGTCCCCACCTCCAATAACATCCCTTAACCCCACGCCCAGCAAAAGATCCCTTAGGCTAACCAAAAAACACCCTGCCCCCCGTGGCTCCACATCCTTTCTACGTACTATACAATTCCAATCACTGCCCACGATTGTTACCGAGGGAAGAGATCTCAAATAATAAACCAAAACATCACTCACAAATTCATTCTTCACCCGTACATCACGCTCCGCCGGCGCATACACACAAACCACTGCCAGTCGCTCACCTCTCCACCATCCATCTACCCGGAGTACCCTACCCTCCTCCCCTCCCTCACATCTAATTACAACAAACGGGCTTGTCTCCCGAATCAGAATTCCAACCCCACCTTTCAAACGATCCGAATATGCCACAAACACACGATATCCGTCCACATTCAAATCCCGACCCGCCTTAAAGTTATGCTCCTGCATGAATACAATATCTATGGCATGACGCCTCAGAAACCCCTGGAGCCACAAACGCTTCACATTCATACACAACCCATTTACATTCACAGTCATACACCTGAAACCTTCTTGAAGGGTTTTACACGCTGCCCTGTAAACTCCTTTCATAGACACATCACCAGCCTTCCTATTTTTCCCACCATGCTCACCACAGTGAGCTCTATTCCCTCCCCGGTCGAACACCTGACGCGACACACCTGTGGCGCCTCCACTCACCACAAACAGCCCACGGTTTCTTCCCCGGTCTTTGCGCCGGGGTCAAGACATCATCGGAATCAGAGTGCGTTGCCGCCCTCTTCCGCCGAACACTCTCTGCATCCATGGTCTGGTCGGGGGATGCCTCCACAATGCACCTCCGCCGCCACCTCGACCACGGTCACCATTCCCGTAGAAGAGGCACCTGCAGTCAGCTGGCTGTCTCTCCTCTCGTCCTCACTCTCCTCAGGTCCCACCACCGATTGTACATCATCTCCAGCTCTCTTCGTCTCCAAAAACTTTTCTGTCAACTGCTCCAAAGCCACATCCTCTGCTCGTTCTCCTCCACTCAACTTGGTCTCCCCTTCCACCAAAGCGGAGACTGTAGATCCTACAGGCATTGATGGGCTCGACCCCACCGTCGGGAACTCTCTCTCCACCTCCTCGCTCCAAGACGAACTATGGCCCTTTACAGGCGTCCCGCTGGCAGGCCCTGCCTTCGGGTCAGGCCCTCGCTCCGTCCTTCTGTCTGCAACCTGTCGTTGCTGCTGCCTCTCACACTGTGCTGCCATATGGTCATAAGCACCACAGAGCCTGCAGGTCTTGCGCTGCCCTGCGTAATACACCATCACTTGCGTCCGAAAGTCGTCCAGGATGACAAACGACGCTATGGGATGCCTCAGCATCATCTTTAGGTTGAACATACCCTCCGGCCAGCCGGCGTACGCCCCATCCACCCAGGTACCTGCCGTTGCCAGATGCACAGTACCATAACGTTCAAAAACGTTCCGTATATCTGCCTCGTCAGCTTTGAAAGGCACGTTGCGTACCTTCACCCAAGTGTAGTGTCGCGACACGTCAATTAAACGAACTCGTATTGCCGAGTTTACGTCCACACAGCCATCTTGATACTGCTCCACCAGGCGCTCATACACTGCCGTCGATCGTAGCTTAACGAATATTCGGTAAGCCCCGTTGAGCGATACTCCATACAAATCTTGATCAGCAATGCCGTATGTGTCGCGAATAATCAAAGGTAGAAGCACCTGTGCGGACTGAGGCGTAACTACACCCCGCACTAAATCAAAGCACACAGTGTTGACGCGCCTTCTGATAGTCTGCGCCATCTTGTGAAAATCAATCTGCGCAGGAAGGCCTCTCAACCAGGAGCGTGTGTGCAGCACAACCTCACGGCAATAAAGCGATGAGGTCAATTAATTAAACAAGTTAACCTCATAGCCACTCATGTGGCTAAACATATTATCAATATTATTTTTTTTTTCACAGCAATGAATGTACCTAGGATTAATGTAACTCAAACTGTATTTAACACCGAATTCCTGGTGTTAACTAATTACCAACTTTTTTTTTATTATATATATATATATATATATATATATATATATATATATATATATATATATATATATATATATATTTTATGTGAAGCTGTAGTACAAGATGCAATTTAAAGATACCATAAAATGGTACATGTTATAACAGAACATTCAACACTAGTACTACAACGGTCCACTGAGTGAACATATATACAATGTTACCCTAAGATAGCCTAACACAACCTACAATCTACCTAGAAACACAGTGTTACATAATCACAAAATCTTCATAAAACACTGCTGCTTACAGCGACTTCCAACATTCCCACCCCCCACCGCCCCTCAATTTAAAAAACCTACCACTTCACGTGGTAAAAACCATTATCAATGAAAAAACATGAAAAAGTTAACAGATACCCACACTCATGGGGTTTAAAACACAATATCAATATTAATAATTAAACAGTTAACCTTATAGCCCTACATGTGGTTAAAAATATTATCAATTTTAAATTTTTTTTTATAGAAAAAATGTCCCTGGGAAAAAATGAGAAAACTGTAGTTGACATAAATTTCCCTTTTGGTTTAAAACCAATTCCCAACTTTTTTACCCCAAAGCACTAATTTACTACCACAAAAAAAATGTGCATTGTACAGCACTCCAAAAAAAATTTGTACAGCGATAAGTTAACTTGGGTGAAATTTTAAAAACCTTTACTGCGCAAAAACTCGAGACCCCAAAGATTTAGTATCATGGTTTAAAAGATTATCCGTATCAGGGAACAAACCATGGTTGTTGTTTACAGAAATCTCCTTCCCCCTCACCATTCTTGTTCTCCCCCCTTACACAAAAAGACCTAAACCAAATTTTCCCTATAATCCCATAGGAGCCCAACCTTTGCCTGCCCCTGGGTTACAAGAAGGAGGCCACCCACAGTGAGATTCCGGAACCCCTCCGAGAAGCAAATTTTACCCACCGCTCCATAGACTTGCTTATTCCAAAAAATGGTTCTATAAAACCCCCCCTGTAAAAGTTTTATTCTAAAACTCTCCCCAAACCTCCCTATCCCCCAAGATAATGTAAAAAAATCTGTCTACATACATTAAACCCCCTACCTACTCACCTGCCCCCCAGTTACATCCCCAAAATAAGCCTTGGGAACGGCCACCCCCCCCCCTAAAAGACTGATAATGGCACCATCCATAACCCACCCCCTCCAAAAAAGGAAAAAAAAAATTTACAGCATGAAAGCTGTTTGGTGTCCCCAAGTGCAAGCTGGGGCCCCTCTTTAAAAGGGCCCCATTTTACAAACTTTACCTTAGGGGCCCAAAAATTTCCCTTAAAAAAAAAACGATATACAACCCCCCCGTACCCCCGCCGTTTTAAAACCCAAACCCCCTCAAATGCTTTTCCCAGTATATGTGGATAAAAGAACCCCTGTAAAAACCCCCTTACCCACCACAGCCCCACCTTTTTTTTGACCTTTTTTTTGGGGGGACCCCTGTCTTCATTCAAAAAAAGCCTAAACATGTTTTCACAAATACCTCAAATCCCTTCCCCACACCACCATTTTCGTCATCCTCAGACCCTACCCCCTGCCCCCCCGGCCCCCCCAGTTCAAATATACTTTGTTTAATTATAAACCCATTACTCTAGACTCAATGCCTCAACCCAAGCCCCCCTTTTTCCCCTCCATCATGCCACATCCCTTCACAACCATGCCCTCCCCCCCCCAAAAACCTTAGAACCCCTCTGGATTTTTGCAATACCCTGTATGTTAAAGGGACCCCCCCGCCACCCCCACCCCTTATGTAAACCAGGAGTTAAACCAAAAAAACTCCTGTTTTAATGTTCGTCATACCCCCTTAAGCCCCCAAGTCCCCAAACCTTGCCTGTAACTAATTCCGAATTTATTTCCCTGCATTCTTGCCCCCCTCCGGGCCATGTACCTACTCCAAAAAAACCCAAAATTCTGTCAATACTGACCTCCCCCCCCTCCCCAAGCCCCCAAACCCAATCCCCCCACCTCCAATGTTCGATTTCGACTTCTTTTAAATTTAACTCTCATCCCCGTAGATCCCCAAATAATGAAGGGGATCGCCCAAAACCTTCCTTGATTTTCCTATGATTACCGTACCCAAATCCCCCCCCCCCTCCTCCATCGCCCCCTGCCCATTCATCCCCTATCCACTACCCTATAAAAGGATTCTGCATGCGGGAAAAATTAAAAACTGAGAGAGCGGACAATGCCTCAAACCTTTCCATCATCCGGGCCCCCAAAATTCCATTAACCTTACCCGAACAACCGCTCCCCATGCAAGGTTTGCCCCCATCTCACCACCCCCCCCCCAACCCCAACTTCTCCAAAAAAAACTCTTAAAAATCCCTTTCAGCAATCATACGATTCCCAATCAAAACCGGTATTCCCCCCCCGGTAAGCTCTCAATAAATTCCCTTATGTGATATGCCCACCCTCATACTTTTTCCCCGGATGCCATAGGCCCCAAGTATCACTAATCCAGAACCTTTTCAGTCTATTCCCCAGAATTTTAGATAAATTTTAATCGGCGACATTAAGGATATCACTCTTAATCACTCAGTATTTCCCTTTTTTTCGGCCTAACAAACGACCCCATTTTTGTTTTTTCCCCCCACCCTCCCTGTCCCATATAATTCAAGACTTCCATAAACCGCCTAATACACCCCCAATAAACTTATAAAAATCTTTCCCGGTTTTCCCACTTTTCCCCGGGTTTTATGACTCCCCCGTAAATCTCTCCCCCCCTCCCTCCCTAATCAACCCCAGATTTCCTTTCTTTCCCCTAATAAATATTACTCTGCATACCCCCAAATACCCCTCACTGGCATCTCCCTTGTTCCCCCTATTTCCCCCCTAAACCAATAACTCCATAAACTTTTGCTGTCCGTAGGGAAAAGGGCCCTTGCCCCTCACATAACCTCCCCCCTTGCAGCGCCACTAGATGGCTTGGGTTCACCATTTGCCTTTCCCTAAATTTTCCAGAAGAAATCTGGGGTTGATCACCCTTTAAACCTCCTCTAAACCCCGCCTAACTCAAATTGCGTTAAACATTAATTATTAACCTGCAATCCTACCCCAAAAACCCACCCACATCCCCTTCTTCCCCCCTACCCCCCCCATCGTAAAACGCATTCGTTGTCTCCAGGTAGTTTTGAACCATCCCCCCCCGTGCCGTTCCCTCCCCACGTGCCCTGAAAAACTCCGGTTTCCTATTTACCCCTCACCCCCCACCATCAAGCAAATCCCTTCACATCCCGCCATCCCAGAAATGGTCCACCATTTCAAAGGAAGACCAAACCCCCCCCTGCAGTCCCTCCATTCAATTTCCAATACCAGCTATATACGTACTATACCACCCACCCCAATCACTATCAGCCCTGTATGAAAAACCGAATCGAAACCCCTCCCTCTCCCCCCTTCCCCCTGCTCACAAATTCCACTAACTCGCCAAAAATTTCCCCCACGAATAAAACGTGTGCTCACCCCATACTCCCCCTCCCCCCCACACTACAACTCTCATCCCTTAAACACACCCCTTAGAGCCCCCAAACACATCCCCCCCCCCCCTCGGTGGGGCATCCCCTCCCTTAATCACAAAAAGTTCGTCACCCCCAAGAACATTATGGAAGGAAAACCCGCAAATAATCAAAAACATCACGAACAAAATCAACTTTTACTCTAACATTGTTGCATCCCCGGAAATAAACCCCCCAATGAAACTACTCTCCCCACCCCCCAGTCCCCACTACCCTTAAAACCCCCCCCTCCCCCCTCCCCAACCCCATGCCCAACAAGGGGCTGGCCCCTCTTTTTACAGCCATCCCCCCCCTCCTTTTAAATTGCAAAGCATTAACAAATGGGTTTTTATAACCCCGCAAACGCAATTCACACCAAACCTATGGTTATCTCTGAAAAAAAAAAAAAAACATACATCTACATAAAACCCTTCGTAAAAACCCCTTCTAACCAAAAACCCTTTTTACCTAGATTTAAGACCATTTAATTTTATTGTGACACACTTTAACTTCCCAGAAAAGGTGGCTTCCCCCCTGCCCCTGTGGCTTACTCAATTCGCCTTTCATGGTACCATACCATTTTTAATGTTTCCTAACCTGTCCCCCAAACCCCTCCTTGCCCCCTCCCCCCCCAAGTTCCCCGGTTTAACCCCCCCCCCTGTTTCCTTTTCCCCCACATCACCCTGACTTTTCCCCGGTCTCTCCCAAGGGGGTTTTTAATTATTATTTAAAATTATGGGGGGCGCTAAACTGTGGATTTTTCAGCGAAATTTGGGGGGTGGGAGGTATTCAACCAAATTTGGGAAATGGAGACGATCCAATTCCTAGACAAGAGCCCCTCACCAGCACAAGAACCCCCCTTTAGGGGTGCCGGTTTTTAAAACCCCATCGCGTCCCAAAGGCCCCCCCATCTGTTTGCGTGAGCTCTCATCACACACTATCTACTCAGCGAGTTCGTGTGGGGTTCCACCCCACTTCCCTTTCCACTCTGTCATTCCTCGAACCCTCCCCCTGTCCCCGTGCTCATCCTCATGACCAAAGTAATTTTGGGTCCGTCCTCCCCCCCCTCCGGTTTTTCCAAGAATCCCGCACTGCTTCCAAAAATCTCTCTGGGGAGACTTTCCACGCCCCCCTTCCCTCAGGGAGGGGGGGTCTCCCCCGTCACCTTGGGAGGGGAACAAAAAGTCCCCCCACCTTTCCACCCTTTTCCACCTTCCTCCCGAGATTTTTTCTGCCATCCGTACCCGAATTTCCCCATCCCACATTGCCGGTTGCTGATCCCCCATCCACGATAAAAGCCATTCCCAGGGGCTTGCCCGCGAGGAAAACTGCGCCCCCATTGCTCGTAAGAATATTTTAAGGAAGTTTTCCTCTGCCCGAAAAGTGGACAATTACCTGGGTCCCATGTTTTAGCGTTTTAAAACGAGGGTATTGGCTGCCTCAAAAACATCTTCAGGGTGCAGGACCCCCCGGGCAGCCCTTCAAACGGCCGTCCCTCCCCACCTCCAACTAAAAACCATATGAAAGTTCCCTAAGTGCTGGGGGCTTTCCCGGGAAGCCATAACGACATTTCCTCAAGGGTAATTACGCACTTTACCCCTGGTTTTTATTTGAAACATCATGTAGCCCCCCTTTCTGTGAATTCACACTCATCTCCTTTCCTGAAAAATTTATCCACAATCTGGGGTAAAAGCCGGCTCTTTTAAACTTCACAAAAACCCTTTACATTCCATTAAGGGGCCCATGTCAATTCTCGTTCGTTCCCTAGAGTCCCCAATTATGGCCGATAACATACATGCATTTTTTACTGCTTCCCTTTTCGAATAATTAATACAGAAGTATTCACTCCCTGTTGTACGATCCGCCATGTTGGGCCTAAGTCAAAACAGTACCCCAGGTGGCTGTAGGGAGATCAAGAAGCGTCCCCTTTCCCAGGGGTCGAAGACGAATGAATTTTGGTTATAAGAATACACTCTGTATTCACCCGTAAGTAAAAAACATTAAAAAAAACAAATACCATTTTATGGGCAGCATGACGATGAATGTAGTGTATATAGTCTTCATATCTATAGGGGTTTAGCATGTTACTGTGGAAAACCGTTTTTATTTTTGAATCAGTGGGGGGAAAGGGGAAGGAGGGGGTACCCAACGAGGTTTGTTGGGTGAATTATTTGGCAATGGAAAAATTATTAATCTGTTTGGATAGGTCCTGTTTATTTTTATTTATTTTTGTTCTGTAATTTTTTTTTAAAAAAATAAAAAAAAAAATAAAATTTGTTATTGTTTTTTTAGGATTAATAAGAATGTGAGTTTTTTGGAAACCCCAGTTTGTGCCGGGTTTCTAGTTAGGTCTGGCGTCTCCCACATCACGTGACAAACCACGTCAGCTTTCCAGGCATTGATATGTTTGAGGTTCCCACAAGATAGTTTCACGACACTCCTCAGATGGTTCCCCCACTCTCTCCCCCCCTAAAACTCTGAGTGATTTTTAACTTTTGAGGATTTGGGGCTCGTCTTTTAAAACAATTCCTCGCTGTAGAAGATTACTTTGTCCCCGACAACGGTATTTATGTATAACACTGTAAAGAGAAAAATTTTTTTTCATATATAATTTTATATGGGGGTTTTTTTACAATAAAGTCACATTTTATTTAGTGGATCAGTCTCCAAGGTAATCCCCTATTAAAAAAAGCTTTGTCTAAGGACAAAGCCTGATTCGCCTTGTTACAGAAAGGGGCCGGAAAAGGCCCGTACTATGGGCCATGTCTAGTCGAAAACCCCGGAGTAGTTTCCTTCTTTGGAATAAAATATACTTTCATAAAATCAGGACCTTCGGAGGCACATTAAATTTTCCCGCTAAGCTCTAAAGCTCAGTAAGGGAGTTAAGGGCCCAAATTTAATACTTTACTTTTTCAAAAAGAAATTTTTAGAGCGGAAAGTTTTGGGAACTTTAGTGTTAATATTAACTCCAACAAGATAGCTATTTATGTTTTGGGTCATTACCACTTTACCTAGAAAACAAGCATCACGGGAATAAGGAATTTTTCTTTTCCCATTGCTAGGTATTGGGACACCATTATTAGTCGAGTGAAAAGATTGATTTTTGGGGATTTTGGCGTTCCCCATAAATTTGGAGCTATGAAGATTGGCTTGATTTTTCCTTCTCAGTGTCGGAGTTGCCAAAAGTCAACAAACGGGAACTAGCATGGTTGGTGCTGCTGTTCACCCCCAGTATGATCAAGAATTTCAGCATTTTCGTGAGTCACGCTCTCCCGGGGCGAAGCGTATCGGTAGTTTTGGTATACGAAGGGATACAAGTTAATGACGACATTTTTATCAAACCCACTCTGGTTCCTGATGTTCGCTGCAGGTTAATGTGGACTTTATTAAAACGTTCTGCAGCCTTGATGTCATTGTGGTTCGCCCCTGTTCTAGCTGATATGCTGGTGTTTGTGTGCGATTTTGTATATAGAAATTAATTTTTGTGCTGATAAATTTTACTTCATTACAAATTTTTGTGCTATTAGTTTATTGTCATTGCCGCCCTGAAGATAAAATGAGAAAAAAGACTTGTATTTTTTAAGTTTTATGGAAAACAGTGTGCTGTGAGATCATCACCCCTGGCCCTAGTATGATATGTCGGAGGTAGAGTTTGTCAATGCCGACGCTAGTAGGGTGACACCCCTACGTCAGGGATACGAAACAACCTTGGGGCTCTTACAACCACACACACAAAACCACAACAACCCCACAGGGTGAGATGTTAGTCACTGCCGCGCCCCAGTCCCGGTGACGCACAGTAATTCTTAAAGAATCCCCAGGAGAATAAAGGAGTGGTCAAATTACTGTCGCTTGGAATTAACATGTCTTGAAGGTGTTTCGAGGGGAAGTCAAATGTCTGAGTCGGACTTGTCAGAGGTACTCGTGGCAAGCAACATGTGCTTTCTCGTATTGTTTTCCTCATATAAGCCAGCGTTTGTCTTCCGGTCTCTGTTACTGTCTGAGCCGTTGCTCCAGCAACTTGTATTGTGGCTCAGCTGAGAAGAGGCATAGAGGAACGGTTAGTCTGAACCCCAAGATAACCTTAAATTCAACTATTTTCTCGCCACATGCTGTATAGCCCTTGTGGCTTAGCGCTTCTTTATTATAATAATAATAATTTCTCGCCACATTGTCTCGTGCTGATGCATCTTTCCGTCTGAGCATTTCGCTTAGAATTTCCTTCATGGCCTGGAAGAGGTCGTTTTGAAGGTACACACGTCCATCAGAGGGATGTGAGAGTAGAGACGCGACGAACACTTCAGGAAGCTCTTCGTATTCTCTTCAAGACGTCGTCGTTCTTGATGCCTGGGGAAGGTTTCACTCCCAGCATTAATATTTCATGCACGCCTTCTTACACACTAGTCTCTGTACCATAAGCTATCCCTGAGCAGGAGCCAACATACACTTCTGATATACTAACCTCTGTCATGTAAGCTAGTCCCTGAGCAGTAGTCAGCATACTCTCCTGACACACTAGCCTCTGTATCACAAGTTAGTCCCTGAGCAGGAGTCTGCATAAACTTCCAACATCACTAAACCGACCCTCTCCGATGATTTCTCCTATGTACACTTCAGCGCTTCCGCTCGTCATCTTTGGTCTCCAGAGTAAAGAAGTTGCTCTCATCAGCAACAATTTCTGCATATTCTTCAGACTTGCTGCCGCTTGTCTTGACATCTCTTCCAGTTTTGAAGCTGTCGAAAGTTCCTGCTGCCGGACCCACTCGCCTTAGTGTTCCAGAGGAAAGTGCGACTGTTTTGTCGACTAGGCAACATATGTCTAAGAGGTCGGTAAGGGACTCGGCAATTGGCGACGCTGAGACGGGTAACACTCAGGTCTTCTGCCGTTCCCGCTACATTGAGCTGGTATCTACATTGTGGTAGATAGCACGAATGTTTACTTCAGCTTGGTATGAATATTTTTACCATTTAAGGTATTTCATGCTTTAAGCTGCTTTTTTATGCAGTCTTTATTTTGTTTAATTCTGGCAATTGACAAGGTCGTATTTGTCTAATACAGTTTAATAAGTACAGAACTCGCTCCATATGTGGTGAAAAGATGGAGATGTGTTTTGACGGCTAAATGGCTGTACTATTTGTACCAGTATAAATTTTGTACTAAAAATATTTCTTTAAAGAACTATTTGAAGATTAGATTTAAATCTAACAAGTGAAAATGGAAAGTTATTTATAAAATTAATTTTTCATGTGACATAGATTTGTCCTATTCGAAATGTTATGGAAACTTAAGTGATTACCTATAGTCATGAAAATACATTGAGTAGCCAGTGTGGCTTTGCTACTGCCACCTCATACACTCCGCTGTAGGGAAACTAATGTTAAAGCTTTTACTTACACTACATATGTATTTAAAGTTGTCCAAGTATTTAGGTTTCTGAAGGCATATTCATGTTACGAAAGATGAGTGTCTGTTTCAGTTTTGACAATGTTTTATTGAGGAATAGAATAGCAATTAGTAATCTAATTTTCTATTTCTTTTTTTTCTTTTGTTCATTTGCCAGAGTACACTGCTAAAAACTGATTTTTTTTGAAAGGCAATATACTTCATTAGCTAAAGATTTTCTGCCTAACTGAAGTACCATATTTTAATTTGACATACAGAATCGGAGAATTGTAATCCGTTGTTTTTTCGTCTGTGACCGATATTTTGCATAAATTTGGTTTCTTAGTAGATAATTAACTTGCAATTGTTATGCAAATTGCTTGGTAGTGAATCAAATAAGGTCATGCATAGATGGTTAATATTTGTATTTTGTTTGAAACTAAATTTTTATCAAGTATTATTACATTAAATTCTGGGCTTTGAGGATCCTATCTATAAATGTATGTAGCTCTTAATCTTTTATTTTTAACAGTATATGTCTGGAAGTATTGGACTGTTTCAACGGACCTTGCGAAGGAGTGTTGGGCTACGATGCTGAAAGTTGTAGATTACGCAGTTATCATTGCATCTTTGACCATTCCTTCACACGTTCCGTGGACGTTACTTTCTTATATTTCAAGTTTGTGGTGCGACCTGCGGTCGTGAGGGGGGAGGTGTTACGAGTGTCACCTTATCCGATTTGTATTTGAGAAATATTCCAGTAGGATATTGCTCTATACTTTATTAAATGTGTATTAATAACATTGTACTATATTATATTGTTTTGTTAGGCGTTATATAATGTCTTTCATGGAAACCACTAGTTTGTGCCGGTTACTAGTTCAGGTACTGGCGTCTCCCAGTCACGTAACCAACCTAACATCAGCTTACCACGCATTAGTATAGTCAGTAGGTTCCCACACTGAGTAGCTTCACAACACTCAGAGTAGGTTCTCAGCACTCGCTCTGAGTAGGTTCCCACACTCTCTCAGAGTACGTTCACAACACTGAGTAGATTCATACACTCTTCTGAGCAGATTCAGGCGCTCAGCCTTTAATACATTTCCTCGCTGTAGAAGATTACTTAGTCCCAGACAACGTGTACTTTATGTATAACACTGTAAGAGAGAGAACTTTGTATCATATACTAAGTTTTATATGGGTTCTTTTACAATAAAGATCACATTTTATTTAGTCGGATCAGTCTCCTAATGGTAATCCCCATATTAAAATGACATTTGTCTGAGGACAAAGCCTGATTCGACATCTTGTTACAGAAAGGGGCCGGAACAGGCCTATACACATGGGCGTTAACGTAACAACTGCAAGCTACAATATTAAAAAAAAAAATTGGTATACATGATAGTCAACGAGGCAGAGCACCGCCTACATACTGACAAGTTGAAGAAGGAGACAGTTGTGCAACATTTGGGAGTCTTTATTGAGGAAACGTTTCTCCAGCCTGTGGCTTCTTCAGTGGAAGATGGGGAGTTTGAGGTAATCAGTCCCTCATCCTGGAGTCTGTGTTCTGTCCAATCGTGATGGACTCCAGACTGAGGGATTAATTACCTTAAGACTCCTCATCTTCCACTGTTGTCTTCTGTATTGGACTGAAGAAGCCATTGGCTGGTTTACCTGGAGTTTACCTGGAGAGGGTTTCGTGGGTTAACGCCCCTTCGGCCCAGTCTGAGACCAGGCTTCATTGTGGATCAGGGTCTGATCAACCAGACTGTTACTGCAGGCCGCACGCAAGCTGACGTACGAACCACAGCCTAGGTGATCAGTTACTGACTTTAGTCGCCTGTCCAGAGCATTCTTGAAGACAGTAGGGGTCTATTGGTAATCCCCCTTGTGTATACTGGGAGGCAATTGAACATTTTGGGCCCCGGACACTTATTGTGTTGTCTCAGTGTACTCGTGGCGCCCCTGCTTTTCATCGGGCGAATGTTGCATCTCCTGCCGAGTCTTTTGCTTTCATATGAAGTGTTTTTCGTGTGCAAGTTTGGTACCAATCCCTCCAGGACCTTCCAAGTGTATATTATCATATATCTCTCTCTCGCCTGTGTTCGAGGGAATACAGATCAAGGTTCAACCGTTCCCAGTAGTTTAGATGCGTTATCGCACTTGTGTGCCGTGAAAGTTCTTTGTACAATCTATAGGTCTGCAATGTCTCCAGCCTTGAAAGGGGCCGTTAGTGTACAGCAGTATTCCAGCCTAGAGAGCACAAGCGATTTGAAGAGAATCATCATGGCTTGGAGTCCCTAGTTTTGAAGGTTCTCATTATTCATCCTATCATTTTTCTAGCGGATGAGGTAGATACATTGTTGTGGTCTTAGAAGGCGAGATTCCCTGACTTTATCACTCCCAGGTCCTTCACATTACTTTTCCGCTCTATTGTATGGTTAGAATTTGTGGTATACCCTGACACATTTTTTATTTCAAGTTTTCCATATCTGAGTAGTTGAAATTTCTCCTCGTTGAACTTCATATTGTTTTGAGTGGCCCATTTGAAGATTTGGTTGATGTCCGCTTCGTGTCTAGCAGTGTCTTCGATGGAGGTCACTGCCATGGTGATGCGGGTGCCATCCGCAAAGGAAGACACGGAGCTATGGCTAACATCTATCTGTCTGTCAGAAATGAGGATGAGAAATAGAATGGGAGTGAGTACTGTTCCTTGTGGAACAGAGCTTTTTACCATGGCTGCCTCAGACATTACTGTTTACAATTATTTTTTGTTCTATTTGTCAGGAAGTTGCAGATCCATCTACCAACTTTTCCCGTTATTCCTTTATCCCCCATTTTGTGTGCTATTACACCATGGTCACACTTGGTGGAACGTTTCCTAAATAAAGATTCCCATATGTTGCACAAGTGTCTCATTCTTCAATTTGTCAGTTTTCAAAACCATTTTCAACACAGGTTAAGATCACCTGTCAGAGAGAAGTGGGCGGAGCATGAAATAAGACGACTCTGCCAAGCACGAGTCAGTTGGATCTTAGTTGGGCAGAATCATTTTGGCTAGAATAGCGGAGAAGCTCAAGCTTCATGAGACTTGCGTGTGTTAGGAATCTAAATCACCGAAGCTTCTAGGCGCTGACGTGTCAATAAATCCGTCGTCTTTATCAGTAACTACTCTTACAGAAAATTAAGTTTCCGCTGCTTCCCACCTCTGATATAATTTTGCACTACACACTGGTCATTGTGCGAGTGTAAACCACAAAGCTACATAAAATAATATAACTCAGGAGCTACAGCAAATGAATACAGATGAATAATTTGTACGTGTCTGTTTCCACACCTGTACACATATGAGTATCTGCTTTATAAAAGTGGATGGTTTATTCTACTTATGTTCGTGTTCTCTCACTTCCCTGTGCACTCTTGCACACTTTATTATGTGCAAGAAAGGTGTACGCTTATAAGAATTAAGACCTATGGAAATAGAAGAAAAATACATTTAAAAAAGAGAATGAGTTACTAGTTTCACAAAATGTTTTTTTTATCAATATGAAGGTATCAAAGCCAGCGCCATGGAACACCCTGGGACACAAGGTTGAGCTTTGGTGATCAGGGTGAGATTGTCTCTCTTATTCCTGACACTGGTGTAGGTGGGAAAAACACTGCTGCTCTGAACGAGGTCCTCAGCACTGCTGCTACAATTTTCCTCTTTAAAATACAAAGATTTCAGTGAGTATTATTGTTAATGGGGATTATCTTCTTAGCGGCCCAATCTCAGATTAGGCCTCCTAAATTTAAAACAAAATTTTCAAGAAACATAACTAAAATGAAACAGGAAAATTGGGTTTAAAAGCAAACTGCAATCAACCAGAACTTTATAAAACGTACTTTATATTTTCAACATAAGAAACGAGGAACACTGCAGCGGGCCCTGTTGGCCCATACTAGGCAGGCCCTTTTCACATTCATCCCACTAACAAAATATTTGCCCAACCAATTTTCAATTTACCAAGCAATAAATTTTGATAATTCTTTTAAAATCACGGCAATTCCCACTCAAACCCAAACCCCTTTATCATGTATTTATTCAACCTAAATTTGAAAACTACCCAACGTTTTTGCTTAAATAACCCTACTAGACAGACTGTTCACATCAGCCTTCATCATCAAACCAATACTTTCCCATATCCTTTCGAAATCTAAATTATCTAATTTGAATTTATTATTGCGGGTTTTTCTTGAAGGAATATCCTTCAAAACCTTTTATATCCCTTTGTTATACCACATCTTCCATTACACATTTCGATCATGTCTCCCCTCAGTCTTCGTCTTACAAGTGAATGTAGTTTAAGAGTCTTCAATTGTTCTTCGAAACGGAAGATTTCTACACTGGATGTTTTCTAGCGAATTTATATCCATTCTGTAATATGGAGACGAGAACTGAACTGCATAATCTAGGTGAGGCCTTAAAAATGATGTATAAAGCTGTAAAATAACCGTGGACTTCTGTTGCTTACACTTCTAGATATAAATCCGGGATCTGTTTGCTTTGTTACATACGCTTAGGCACTGCTGTTTTGGGTTTTTAAGGTTGCTGCTCCCCATAACCCCAAGTCCTTTTCGCAACCTGTATGGCTAAGTTCTACGTTATTTAACTGATAAGTACTGGTTATGGGACACTCCCGAGCTTCAGAACCTTGCATTTATCTCCCAGTGAACTGTATCTGCCATTTTTTTGACCGGAATTGGTTGCAAAATCCTCCTGAAGTTCCGTGACATCTACGTTTGAATCAATTATCCTACTTATCTCTGTGTCATCGGCGAATTTGCTCATATCACTAGTAATTCCCTCATCAAGGTCATTGATATATATTTTAACAACGGGCCCAAGACTGATTCCTGTGGAACGCCACTTGTTACAGATCCCCACTCGGATTTAGCTTCTTTTAAAGCATACTCTCTGCTTCCTTTAGTGAGCCATGACTCGATCCATGAAGACTTTTCCACCCAATGCCATGAGCTGCACTTTCTTTAAAGTCTCTGGTGCGGTACTCTATCAAAAGCCTTACTAAAATCAAAATAACAATATCGATTTCTTTTCATGGATCAACGGCCTCAAAAGCTTTACTGAAGGTTAATAAATTAGTTAGGCAGGAACGGCTTCGGGGAATCCATGCTGGTATCATTAATCAAGCTATGCTTATCCAGATGGCTTCTTATAATCTCAGCTATAATTGACTCTAGTAACTTGCCTACAATTGAGGTTAGGCTTATTGGGCGGTAATTTGACGGTAACGACTTGTCCCCTGTTTTAAAAATAGGAATTACATTAGCCATCTTCCACATATCAGACACTACACCTGTTTGAAGAGATAAATTAAAAATATTAGTTAATGGTTCACAAAGTTCCATTTTACACTCTTTAAGAACCCTGGAAAAAAGTTTATCAGGGCCCGGGGATTTATTTTGCTTTAACCGGTCTATCTGTTTGATAATCATTTCGCTAGTGACTGTCATGTTGCATAATTTATCGTCTTCAAGCCCATTATAAAAATTAATTACTGGGATATAGTTAGTGTCTTCCTGAGTGAAAACCGAGAGAAAATAATTATTAAGAATAAAGCACATTTCATTCTCCTTGTCAGTAAGGTGCCCATAGTTATTTTTAAGTTAACCTATTTTATCTCTAACTTTTGTTCTATAAACCTGGAAAAAACTTTTTGGGTTAGTTATCGAATCACTAGCAACTTTAATTTCATAGTCTCATTTAGCTTTTCTTATCCCTTTTTTAAGGTCCTTCTTAATGTCAATATATGGATTCGTAAGATGACCCTCACCTCTTTTGATGCGCCTATAAATTCCTTTTTTTCTGTCCTAAAAGATATTTGAGCCTATTATTCATCCATTTTGGGTCATTTCTATTCGATCTAATTTCCTTATATGGGATAAGTGTCCTTTGGGCAGTATGTATTGAGTTAAGAAAGCTGTCATACTGACAGCTCTCTTCGTTACCCCAGTCCACAGATAAGTGTTCTCAAAACTCATTGTAATCTGCTAAGCGAAAATCTGGGACCATTACTGAATTATCCCTACTATCATACTTCCATTCAATGCTAAAGGTAAATTGATTTGTGATCCCTTGTGCCGAGCTCCTCTGTAATTTCTAAATTATTAACAAGGGTTTCCTTGCTTGCCAAAACCAAGTCAAGCAGGTTATTTCCCCTTGTAGGCTCTGTCACAAACTGATTCAAAAAACAATCCTGAACTACTTCTATGAAGTCCTTTGATTCTAAATTCTCAGTCAAGAAATTCCAATCAATATGACTAAAGTTAGTCTCCTAGAATTACTACGTTATTGTGCTTGTGGCCTTAACAATTTCCTCTCATAGTAGTCTCCCTTGGTCCCTATCTAAGTTTGGGGGACGGTATATCACACCTAAAATAAAATTTTCATGCCCCTCTGAAAATTCTATCCAGACTCTGTGTTACTTCAGATTTAATACCTGTTTTTATGCAACAGTTCAAGCGATCTCGGACATACAATGCCACCCCACCCCCCTTCCCGATACTTCTGTTCTACTTGGAACAATTTAAAACCCTGAATAAAACATTCTGCAGGCATGTCCCGACTTTTTGAATTAAACCATGTCTCAGTGATGGCAAATACATTGTTACCTGCACTAGCAACTAATCTCAACTTGTCCATCTTATTCCTAGCACTACGGCTATTATCATGATGTATATTTAAAGACCCTCCTTTTTCTTTACCCTTACTGCTAATTTCTGTTTTTCCACTAAACCTATTACTGTCCTTGTCACCTAGTGCCACTGGCTTTCCAATATCCACCTCATTCTGCCTATTACTAGTTCTCCTAGTACTCATATTACTACACTGGGACTTCACTGTTTTCCCGCCAAAACCCATACCACTAACTATTCCTAGTTTAAAGTCCTAACAGCTCCCTCCACTGCAGTTGCCAGTGCTCCCACCCCAGACCTAGATAAGTGAACCTCATCCCTAGCATACATGTCGTTTCTGCCATAGAAGAGGTCCCAGTTGTCAATGAATGTTACCCCATTTTCCTTACAGTATTTGTCCAGCCAGCAATTGACACCAATTGCCCTGGACAACCATTCATTTCCAACTCCACATATGACAGGGTTCCCACCCTTCCTCCTAATTATCTCTATTGCTGACCTATACCTGCTAATCAGGTCTTCACTCCTACGTCTGCCAACATCGTTGCCTCCAGCACTGAGACAGATAATAAGATTGCTCTCATTACCTCTCATGATGTCGTTCAGACGGCTAACAATATCCTTCATCCCAGCCCCAGGAAAACACACCCTCTGCCTCCTACTCGTATCCTTCAAGCAGAAGGCCCTATCCATGTGCATAACCTGGCTATCCTCAAGAACAACAACGTTTTTACCTTCTTTGGCGTCGTTCGTCGTGATGTTCCAAGTAGTCGACTCACAATCGCCAGGTAGCACGGAGAATGGGTTCGATGTTTCCACAACAGTTTCCTGGATCTTCGTTGATTTTACCTTTCCATCTGTCCTCTTGATCCTTAACTTTGTCCTATGCTTTCCAGCCACGGTCCAGGTTCCTTTCTTGGCTTGAGGATTCTCAACAGGAGGATTACTACTAATCTTGTTTTCCTCAGTCGCTGTATCTCAAGCTTAGCCATCCTCAGTTCTTCCTTTCACTGCTGGTAGAGTTGCTCAAGAGAGGACATCTTGTTTAGATTCACAGAGAGCACACAAGACACGTCTTCACAGAGTTAAGTACAGGTCACCACTCTTAAATACAAGTCACCACTCTTAATACAGGTCACCACTCGGTTAAGTACAGGTCACCACTGTACTTAACAAAATATTTGCCCAACCCTAGTACTGTACCCAAGAATTAAGATTTATTATTTGTCCAATGTATTATTAAATTCTTTCCAAATTTTATTAATTATAAATGGATCTAATTTATATAAACTAAATGAAATATTCATATTATTTTCAAAATTGCTTTCTATGAAACATGATTCAATTATATTCCTGTCGACCATGGACTTGCTTGATACAACTTTCTCAACTTTTTGAAAATCAATTGGATGGCTAAAATCTCTTACATGAATAAATAGTGCATTGGAATCTTGTCCAGTTCTGCTATATTTATGTTGTTTTAATCTTCGTTAGAGGCTTTTACCAGTTTGACCGTAATAAACTTTATCGCAGAACCAACATATCGGAGAACCAACATATTTTTAGTTGAATAAGGTTGGTTGTCCCTTTTTGGATTGTAAAAAGTATTTCTAGCAATTTTAAAAGATTTATCAATTACGTTTCTTCGGTATTTCAGATCATTAGTTACTTCATAAATTTTGGATATTTCTTCATCTATGAACTCTGGACTACAAATACGTAAAGTTCCCAAAAACATTGATGAGAAAACAGACCTTATTCAACTAAAAATATGTTGGTTCTCCCTTACGATGAAAACTTGGTTGATATGCCTTCTCTTCTAAAGACTTTTAATATCAAAGGTTCTTTTGTACCAAAAGAACCTTAGAAAATTTACTTAACCTTATTATAACAAGCGCAATTTAATTCAACCTAATCCAACTAAATATATTTCAGTTAAGTTTGCAATAAGCAAATAAAAAAACAAACAAATATATTTTTTTCGTTAGGTTTCCAATGATTTTTTTGCGATATTATTGCATACACAAATTTTCGCTTGCCTTATTCGGCAAGAAGAGCGTTGCTATATAAACGAAAATCGCGAGTTTTACCTATTTAGCTGACTTTATGTATGTTATATATATATATAAATTTTTATTTTTATATATTAAAATATTATATATTATTTATATATATATATATATATATATATGTGTGTGTGTGTGTGTGTGTGTGTGTTTTGTGTGTGTGGTGTGCAAAACCCAAAAGCAGACATGCGATCTTAACAATGTAAGACAAGCCACGAGGGGATGGAACTCTTTAGCTCATGTACTTTCACACTTCTCAGTGCGTCATCAGGAGCTGTGCAATGTTGCAAAGACAACAACAGAAGTAGGGTAAGTTTTCAGAGAGTGGTAGTGTGGAGTCACCGACCAGTCTCAGACTGGGTAAGGCAAGAGTTATGTAGTTGGCATCCCACTTGCCTTTCCCAGACAGTTTGAAAACTTACCCTATTTCTCCTTTTGTTGTCTTTGGAACATTGCACAGCTCCCGATGACGCACTAAGAAGTGTGAAAATACTTGAGCTAAAGATTTCCACCCCCTGTCGCTTGTCTTACACACACACACACACACACACACACACACACACACACACACACACACACAAAACACACACACATACACACACACACACACACACACACACATACACACACACACACACACACACACACACACATATATATATATATATATATATATATAATATATATATATATATATATATATATATGTCGTGCCGAATATGTAAAACTGGTCAATTAGCAAGAACTCATTTAAAATTAAGTCCTTTCTAAAATTTTCTCTTATACGTTTAAAGATATATTTTTTTCATTAATGATAATGTAAAAAAATTTAATTTTGCACCAAAAGAATCTTAGAAAACTTACCTAACCTTATTATAACAAGAGCAATTTATTTTAGCCTAACCCAACTAAATATATTTTAGATTTGTTTACAATAATTTAATACTAAACAAACACAGTGAAATATATTTTTTTCGTTAGGTTCAGAATGATTTTGGCGAAATTATTGCATACACAAATTTTCACTTGTCCTATATGGTAAGATGAACGTTGCTATTTAAGCCAAGATCGCAAGTTCTGCCTATTCGGCACGACATATATATATATATATATATAATATATATATATATATATATATATATATATATATGTCGTGCCGAATATGTAAAACTGGTCAATTAGCAAGAACTCATTTAAAATTAAGTCCTTTCCAAAATTTTCTCTTATACGTTTAAAGATATATTTTTTTCATTAATGTTAATGTAAAAAAAATTAATTTTGCACCAAAAGAAACTTAGAAAACTTACCTAACCTTGTTTTAACAAGAGCAATTTATTTTAGCCTAACCCAACTAAATATATTTTAGATTTGTTAACAGTAATTTAATACTAAACAAACACAATGAAATATATTTTTTTCGTTAGGTTCAGAATGATTTTGGCGAAATTATTACATACACAAATTTTCGCTTGTCCTATATGGCAAAATGAGTGTTGCTATTCAAGCCAAGATCGCAAGTTCTGCCTATTCGGCACGACATATATATATATATATATATATATATATATATATATATATATATATATATATATATATATATAATGCAATGTGTAGTGTAAATATTATGCAGAGAATTCGAAGTGTGGAAATTAGGAGGTGTGGAGTTAATGAAAGTATTAGTCAGAGGGCTGAAGAGGGGTTGTTGAGGTGGTTTGATCATTTAGAGAGAATGGATCAAAGTAGAATGACATGGAGAGCGTATAAATCTGTAGGGGAAGAAAGGCGGGGTAGGGGTAGTCCTCGAAAAGGTTGGAGTTAGGGGGTAAAGGAGGTTTTGTGGGTGAGGGGTTTGGACTTCCAGTAAGCGTGCGTGAGCGTGTTAGATAGGAGTGAATGGAGACAAATGGTATTTGGGACCTGACGAGCTGTTGGAGTGTGAGCAGGGTAATATTTAGTGAAGGATTCAGGGAAACCGGTTATTTTATGTAACCGGACTTGAGTCCTGGAAATGGGAAGTACAATGCCTGCACTTTAAAGGAGGAGTTTGGGATATTAGCAGTTTGGAGAGATATATTGTGTATTTTTATACGTATATACTTCTAAACTGTTGTGTTCTGAGCACCTCTGCAAAAACAGTGATTATGTGTGAGTGAGGTGAAAGTGTTGAATGAAGAAAGTATTTTCTTTCGGGGATTTTCTTTCTTTTGGGTCACCCTGCCTCGGTGGGAGACGGCCGACTTTTTGAAAAAAAAAAAAATATATATATATATGTATATTGTATATCAATAACAACACTGCACTAGCCAAGGACTCGAACCCATGCTGCTTTGGTCTGCCTCATGGTGGGCGAAAACACATGACGCCCTTATCTACTGGACCATACGATCCTTAAAAGTAGCGCATCCAGCAGAACTGGATGTTGTGGTCGTATGGTCCAGTGGATTAGGGCGTTATGTGTGTTCGCCCACCATAAGGCAGGCTAAAGCAGCATGGGTTCGAATCGTTGGCTAGTGCAGTGCTATTATTGATCAATACCACTCGTTCGTGGTCACAATAACAAATATATAATATATATATATATATATATATATATATATATATATATATATATATATATATATATATATATGCAAAACAACCACAGTGATTGTTTTGCATATTCTGATATTATTATCTGTTTACTTATTGCATATATACATATATACATATGTGTGTGTGTGTGTGTACTCACCTAGTTGTACTCACCTAGTTGAGGTTGCGGGGGTCGAGTCCGAGCTCCTGGCCCCGCCTCTTCACTGATCGCTACTAGGTCACTCTCCCTGAGCCGTGAGCTTTATCATACCTCTGCTTAAAGCTATGTATGGATCCTGCCTCCACTACATCGCTTCCCAAACTATTCCACTTACTGACTACTCTGTGGCTGAAGAAATACTTCCTAACATCCCTGAGATTCATCTGTGTCTTCAGCTTCCAACTGTGTCCCCTTGTCACTGTGTCCAATCTCTGGAACATCCTGTCTTTGTCCACCTTGTCAATTCCTCTCAGTATTTTGTATGTCGTTATCATGTCCCCCCTATCTCTCCTGTCCTCCAGTGTCGTCAGGTTGATTTCCCTTAACCTCTCCTCGTAGGACATACCTCTTAGCTCTGGGACTAGTCTTGTTGCAAACCTTTGCACTTTCTCTAGTTTCTTTACGTGCTTGGCTAGGTGTGGGTTCCAAACTTGTGCCGTATACTCCAATATGGGCCTAACGTACACGGTGTACAGGGTCCTGAATGATTCCTTATTAAGATGTCGGAATGCTGTTCTGAGGTTTGCTAGGCGCCCATATGCTGCAGCAGTTATTTGGTTGATGTGCGCTTCAGGAGATGTGAGTGGTGTTATACTCACCCCAAGATCTTTTTCCTTGAGTGAGGTTTGTAGTCTCTGGCCCCCTAGACTGTACTCCGTCTGCGGTCTTCTTTGCCCTTCCCCAATCTTCATGACTTTGCACTTGGTGGGATTGAACTCCAGGAGCCAATTGCTGGACCAGGTCTGCAGCCTGTCCAGATCCCTTTGTAGTTCTGCCTGGTCTTCGATCGAGTGAATTCTTTTCATCAACTTCACGTCATGTGCAAACAGGGACACCTCAGAGTCTATTCCTTCCGTCATGTCGTTCACAAATACCAGAAACAGCACTGGTCCTAGGACTGACCCCTGTGGGACCCCGCTGGTCACAGGTGCCCACTCTGACACCTCGCCACGTACCATGACTCGCTGCTGTCTTCCTGACAAGTATTCTCTGATCCATTGTAGTGCCTTCCCTGTTATCCTGCTTGGTCCTCCATTTTTGCACCATCTCTTGTGTGGAACTGTGTCAAACGCCTTTTTGGGCAGTCCAAGAAAATGCAATACACCCCACCCCTCTCTCTCTTGTTTTTACTGCTGTCCCCCTGTCATAGAACTCCATTTAGGTTTGTGACACGGGGATTTCCCGTCCCTGAAACCATGTTGGCTGCTGTTGATGAGATCGTTGCTTTCTAGGTGTTCCCACCACTCTTCTGATAATTCTTCCCCATGTTTTTGCATCTATACAGGGTCAGTGACACTGGTCTGTAGTTAATGCTTCATGTCTGTCTCCTTTTTAAAGTTGGGATTTACATTTGCTGTCTTCCCATGCCTCAGGCAATCTCCCTGTTTCGATAGATGTATTGAATATATTGTTGTTAGGGGTACACATAGCGCCTCGCTCCCTCTCTCAAAACCCATGGAGAGATGTTATCTGGCCCATTGCCTTTGAGGAAATCTAGCTCACTCGAAGCCTCTTCCCTTCTCCTCGGTTGTGTGCACTGTGTCCAGCACATGGTGGTGTGCCCACCTCTCGTCTTTCTGGAGCCTTCTGTCTCCTCTGTGAACACTTCTTTGAATCTCTTGTTGAGTTCCTCACATACTTCACGGTATTTCTTGTTGTCTCTCCTCCTTCCTTCCTTAGCCTGATGTGTGTGTTTTGTGTGTGTGTGTGTGTGTGGGGTGTGTGTGTGTGTGTGTGTGTGTGTGTGTGTGTATGTACTCACCTATTTGACTACCTTTTTTGTGTTGCGGGGGTCGATCATAGCTCCTGGCCCGCCTCTTCACTGATTGCTACTAGGTCCTCTCTCTCCTGCTATTTGAGCTTTATCATACCTCGCCTTAAAAACTATGTTTGGTTCCGCCTCCACTACTTCACTTTCTAGACTATTCCATGACTTGACTACTCTATGACTGAGAAATACATCCTAACATCCCTTCGTTCATCTGAGTCTTCAACTTCCAATTTTGACCTCTTGTGTCTGTGTCCCATCTCTGGAACATCCTGTCTTTGTCCACCTTGTCTATTCCGTGCAGTATTTTATATGTCGTTATCATGTCTCCCCTGACCCTCCTGGCCTCCAGTGTCGTCAGGCCGATTTCCCTCAACCTTTCTTCGTAGGACAATCCCCGTAGCTCTGGGACTAGTCTTGTTGCAAACCTTTGCACTTTCTCTAATTTCTTGACGTGCTTGACTAGGTGTGACTCCTTGTTTCTGTGTCCCCTCTCTGGAACATCCTATCTCTGTCCACCTTGTCTATTCCCTGCACTATCTTGTATGTCGTTATCATGTCTCCCCTGACCCTTCTGTCCTCCATTGTCGTCAGTCCGATTTCACTCAACCTTTCCTCGAACGACATTCCCCTGAGCTCTGGGACTAGCCTTGTTGCAAACCTTTGTACTTTCTTTAACTTCTTGACGTGCTTGACCAGGTGTGGGTTCCAGACTGGTGCTGCATACTCCAGTATGGGCCTAACATACACAGTGTACAGTGTCTTGAACGATTTCTTATTAAGGTATCGGAACGCTATTCTCAAGTTTGCCAGGCGCCCGTATGCTGCAGCAGTTATTTGGTTGATGTGTGCCTCCGGTGACGTGCTCGGTGTTATGGTCACCCCGAGGTCTTTCTCCCTGAGTGAGGTCTGTAGTCTTTGTCCACCTAGCACTATACTCTGCCCTGCAGTCTTCTTTGTGGTTAGGGGCACACACAGCATCTCTGCTCCTTCTCTAAGGACCCATGGGGAGATTTTGTCCGGTCCCATCGCCTTTGAGGTATCAAGGTCACTTAGCAGCTTCTGCACCTCCTCCTCGGTTGTTCGTATGTCATCCAACACTTGTTGGTATATTCCCTCTTGATGTTCCTTCTGTGCTGTCTTCCCATAACCCTTCCTGTCTCTACTCTAAAACTTCCTTAAATCTCCTGTTTAGCTCCTCACATACTCCTGATCATTTCTTGGAGTTCTCACCTTCTGTCCTCAGTCTGATCACCTGGTCTTGACTGTTGTCTTTCCTCCTGATGTGGCATACAACAGTTTTGGGTCAGTCTTGATTTTCGATGCTATGTTATTTCATTACTGTCGCTGGGCCTTCCTCCTTAACTGTGCAAAACTCGTTCCTGGCTCTGCGACTGATCTCCCTATTTTCATGTGTTCTCTGCCTTCTGTACTTTTTCCATTCTCTATTGCACTTTGTTTTTACCTCCTTACACCGTCGGGTAAACCAGGGGCTCGTTCTGGTCTTCCCATTGTTTTTTGTTGCCCTTGGGAATAAACCTTTCCACTGCCTCCTTGCATTTTGGGTTTTTACATATTCCATCATTTCATTTACTGGCTTTCCTGCCAGTTCTCTGTCCCACGGAACCTCCTGCAGGAAGTTCCTCAACCCTATGTAGTCCCCTCTTTTATAGTCAGGCTTTTCCCATTCAACTCCTGTTACTCTACCCACTTGCAACCCCTTTCTATGTATTCAAAGCACAGAAACCCCGTGGTCACTAGCTCCTAGGGGACTCTCATATGTGATATCCTCAATGTCTGAACTGCCCAGGGTGAACACAAGGTCCAATCTTGCTGGTTGATCCTCCCCTCTCACTCTGGTAGTGTCCTTAACATGTTGGTGCATGAGGTTTTCCAGCACCACATCCAACATCCTGGCTCTCCATGTTTCGGGACCCCAATGTGGCTCCAGGTTTTCCCAGTCAATCTCCCTGTGGTTGAAATCCCCCATAACCAGCAACTTTGCTCTGCTGGAGTGTGCTCTTCTTGCCACCTCAGCAAGTGTGTCCACCATTGCTCTGTTGCTCTCTTCATATTCCTCTCTTGGCCTCCTGCAGTTCTGTGGTGGATTATACATCACTGCAATGACCACCTTGTGATGTGTGTGTGTGTGTGTGTGTGTGTGTGTGTGTGTGTGTTTGTGTGTGTCTTGTGCCAAACTACTACTCTACCACTCTACCTGGACATTAGGTAATGTTGCTTTACACCAGGTAGAGTTGGTGGACTCATGGCAGGATTTAGACATGGTGAGTCTCTAAGTGTAACTTCGTGAACTTGTCAAGAATACCGTCAGAATCAACTTAACAGCCTCATGCGAGAGCCTCAGAACATGTACCTGTGTACTTTGCAAAAAATATACCTGTTATTAGTCAGTTTAAAGGTATTTATTATTAGAAAAGTAATACAGAAAATCGTTGCCATTGACTAGATGTATTTAATTCCTTCGTATAATATAAATTATTAAACGGGTGAGGTTTGAACACATGGCGAGTGAGTCCTGAACCTCACGGGCCAGTGTGTTAACCACTGGGCAGGTTCATCCAGCTACGAGGCCTGGTCATGGACCGGACCGCTGGGGCGTTGATACCCGGAATACCCTCCAGGTAGACCATCCAGGTAGGTATATTTATTCACCATAGGGGGGTTAGCATGGGCCACTACTCTGACCATTGTAATATACGATCTGTTGTTAACTTATATTTGCCTAAAAATTAAATATTTTTTTGTGAAGTTTAACATGTTAGCTCTGATAAAACATGAGAATTCAGTCAGTTTATAACATTTTATTTCTTGCTTTCTTAACTTTAAAGTCATGAGTGATGTCCTTGAAAGATAAGCTACTTACCTCATCACTTTCTTTGAGCATAACACTAAATGCAGACAGTAGCTTCGCTTTCACTTAATTTTTAATTCTCTTTAGTCATGGAATTGATCTTTCCCATGAGCAGTTTGCTACCATAAAACTTAAGAAATAAGAAAAGCTAAATGAATCTTGTCTTGGAAGTTGACCTGATACAGAAGAATCACAGCTCTGTTGAGAGGGGCCAGTATATCTGAAATGCGAAAGGAATCTTACAGGAAACAAGAATCTCAGGTAAAAACTTTAAACCATAAAGGAAATTGAAAGAAACCCAAAATACTTCTTTTCTTATGCCAAATCCAAGGCAAGGACAACATCTAGTGTTGGACCGCTGCTTAGACGTGATGGGACTTACACAGATGACGGTAAAAACATAAGTGAGATACTAATGTCCCAGTATGACTCAGTGTTTAGCGAGCTATTAACTGGACTAAACGTCGAAAATCTAAATGAATTTTTTCATGACCGAGACCCAACATTTGGTAAGTCCAAAAATCTCTGATATTATCCTAACACCACAAGATTTCAAAAAGGCAATAAATGGCATGCCCATACACTCTGCCCCAGGCCGAGACTCATGGAACTCAGTGTTCATCAAGAACGAACTGCAAGAAACCCGTCATGTGCCTTCAGCATTCTATGGAGAGTGAGCAGGACACGGGGGTCGTCCCACACTCACTAAAAACAACAGACATAGCCCCACTCCACAAAGGTTGCGGTAAAGCAATTGCAAAGAATTACAGACCGAGAGCACTAACATCCCATATCATAAAAATCTTTGAAAGGATTCTAAGAAGCAAGATCGCCAACCACCTAGATACCCACCAGTCACACAACCCAGGGCAACACGGGTTTAGAATAGGCCGCTACTGCCTATCTCAACTACTCGACTACTGTGACAAGGTCTTAATGCACTTGAGGACAAACAAAATGCAGATGTAGTATACACAGACTTTGCGAAAGCCTTCGACAGGTGTTACCATGATGTAATAGCACACAAAATGCTTGATAAAGGAATAACAGGAAATGTTGGTAGATGGATCTATAACTTCCTAACAGATAGTACACAGACTAAAATCTGAGTCGGCTACAGTGTCTTGCTCGGGTCCACAAGGCACAGTGCTTGCCTCCATCCTGTTCTTTATCCTCATATCTGACATAGATAGGGATGTAAGCCACAGCACCGTGTCTTCCTTTGCGGATGACACCCGAATTTGCATGACAGTGTCATCCATCAAAGACATTGCAAGACTCCAAGTGGACATCAACCAAATCTTTGAATGGGCCACAGAAAACAAAATGAAGTTAACTGAAGAGATATTTCAATGACTCCGATATAAAAAGCGTGAGGAAATTAAAACCATATCGGAGTATAAAACAAATTCCAACCACACAATAGGCGAAAAACTAATGTGAAAAACCTTTGAGTGATAATGTCAGATGATCTCACCTTCAAAGATCACAACAATGTTTCTATCACACCTACTAAGAAAATGATAGGATGGACAATGAGAACCTTCAAAACTAGGGATAACGAGCCCATGATGGTTCTCTTCAAATCGCTTGTTCTCTCTAGGCTGAAATTTTGCTGTACACTAACGGTGCCTTTGAAGTGAGGCGAAATTGCAGATCTGAAGAATGTACAGAGAAATTTCACGGCATACATAAGTACGATATAGCAGCTAAACTACTGGGAACAGTTGAAGTCCTTTGATTTGTATTCCTAAAATGCAGGCGTGAAAGATACATGAAAATATACTCTTGGAAAATCCTAGAGAGATTAGTCCCAAATTTGCACCCGCAAAACACTCCCTACGAAAGCAGGGGCGCCATGAATATGCTACGAGACAACACAGTAAGTGTCAGGGGCCCAAGACTGTTCAACTGCCTCCCAGCATACATAAGGGGGATTATCAGTAGACCCTTGACTGTCTTCAAGAAGGCGCTGGACAGGAACCAACCGGGCTGTGCTTCGTACGTTGGTTTATGTGCGGCCAGCAGTAACAGCCTGGTTGATCAGGCCCTGATCCACCACGAGACCTGGTCACAGATCGGGCCGCGGGGGCGTTGACCCCCGAAACCCTCTCCAGGTATTCATTAGGCAATCTGTTTTTGTATTTTGCTTATTGTTCATTATCATAAAAATAATTTCGAGTATCTTTCGTAAAGTTAGAAAGTGATATATAAAACTTTGAGTTTTTGTAAAACTTATCCAGCAAATGATTCCGTAGTTATAACATGGAATCAAACTACAATTCCTCCATATTCTTCAGAAGACTACTAGTTTGTCTTCTTGTATCGCCCTTCACTCTAGTATAGAACAGTATGAGTCAGACCATCAAGACATAACTTATAATTCTTAATTACGACAGAGGCAGCTGTCGCCTGTGTCTCCCACATAGTGTCACACAGGTATTATAACCACTGTGGCCTGTGTCTCCCACATAGTGTCACACAGGTATTATAACCACTGTCGCCTGTGTCTCCCACATAGTGTCACACAGGTATTATAATCACTGTCGCCTGTGTCTCCCACATAGTGTCACACAGGTATTATAACCACTGTCGCCTGTGTCTCCCACATAGTGTCACACAGGTATTATGACCACTGTCGCCTGTGTTTAATGGGTTTGTTTGGTGTTCTGGTAGCGGGAAGTAAATGATAAATGTTTTCGGAGGCTTCCTTGTTTATTGAAAGTCGTGGTGGGTACACAGGCTTGTGTGTTGTGCCCATGGCCCGGGAGGGCCATCCCACGAGAGAGAGCTACTAGTAGGCCTTGTGTCTTCCTGCTAGGCCGCTGTGTGAGTGAGAGCGAGGCAAGGGCAGGGAGGCTGAAGTGGCAACGCCTATAGGTGGCAGCACCAGCATGGCGCAAAATATGAACTAAGCTGGCAGACAGCATGGGCTGTCTGTGCAGACAGTACAGGCTGTCTACATACGCTCGGCCACCTACCTCGCGTCGTCCTGACGCGACAATACTGGTGGTAAAAGGAACTTGGTCTCTCTCTCGTAGGAACAGGGCACAGAACACAAAATAAAAAACATATATGCATATGAACATGGAAAAAAACTTCCTACAGGGAGGGAAGAAAAAACATGTGGGGTGCGCTAAACATCGTGGTCAAAGGCAGTGAGCATCGAAGGGCATCACTGCACGCCTTCCTGCGTCTGGACAGATACTGCAGCACAGGAGACATCGCTGCGGCTGAGCTGTGACGTAACAGGGTACGGTCTCCTCTGGAACGGTGAAGCAGACATCGTAGGAGTTGCTGCAGGTTTCACTCAACCTGGGGCACGACATGCTGGTGCCCTCGAGTGAGGCGTCGACAAAACTCGGCAACTGGGCAGGACTTCTGGCTAGCGACTCAGGAGGACACTTCTCGACTGGTACTGTCGCTGGGCTGTCACTGCCAGAGAGCGTGGAGCGAGTTGTGGCAGAGACGACTGGGCGAAACATCTGGGAGTCGTAACATCATACACCAGACTACAGTGAGTGAGCTAGCAGTCAAAGTGACATCATCTTTGTGCAGGCTGCTCACTGAAGCTTGTGACACAAGGCTGACACAGCGCTTGCCGACAGGGGTATCTGCGGCTTGGCGAGTATCATTCTCTCGGCAGTTGGAGTTATAGCAGAGGTTAGTCTAAGCATCCCCAGACATGTTTCTCTACATATAACTGCACTCTGACGGTCTGGAGGTGAAGTGAAACAAATCTCGATGGGAATCGTAGCAGGTACGATTCTGCAGAACATCACGAGCGACGAGCATAAAAGCTTTCTGTACAAGAGGGCTCGGTCACTCGGGGCTGTCTTGACATCAGCTGTCATACGCACTGGTCATACGGGTGACTTAGCACAGTGGTGCTACTCAGGTCTGGTTCAGACCTCACTGGACACATGGAAACTTTAAACACACCGCAGTACATGCGGTACAACATGGCTTAAACTAGCAAATGATGCTTTTCTGTGCATAAAACTGACACTAAGACATATACTAAAATGTGAGAACACTGACAGAGAGGAATTAACACACGACATATATTTTCTCTTGGTCTTCTCGACAATATTTTAATAATTACTGAACACTCGATGGTGACATCATGTGATGTCAGACGTGATGTCGCGAGGTGACGTCAGCAGCACTGTGACGTCAGCAGACATCTCGAGGTGACGTCAGGCAGACATCGTGAGGTGACATCAGCAGACATCTCGAGGTGACGTCAGGCAGACATCGTGACGTCATGAAGTCGGGCAGCATCGTGGGTGACGTCGATGTGATGCGGGCAGCAGACCACAGCATGTGGCCTGGGACATCTGGCTCGGTAACTCATGTGGTTTGTAGATCCACGTGACATCGCCCACACCCAACGTGGCGTCGGGATCCATGTGGCGTTGTGATCTACGTGGCATGCTGATCCACGTAGCTTCGAGTGGCCTCGGGCACTCGGATACACAGCACCGGCAAAGAATTCACATGACAAACAGCAGAAAACACAGCAGAGGGACAGGGCAGTGGTGAGTGGTGTATGGTAGGCTGGTGAGGTGTGAGAGTACAGCAGGGTGAGGCAAGGAGCAGCCACTTCCTCCTCCCACAAACACGTGGAGAACTCACACTGGACGCAGAAATCGCCACAAAACTCACCTCTGGCTTGGTGGAACAGCTGTGCTGAGCTGAACAACAACAGCAACATACAAGTGACGCTGAACCCGTGACTTGAGAAACAGCGTGGGACACTGTAGCATGGGGTCACTTACAATTCTCGGAGAATTTCGGCAAATTTCGGCTGGATCCTGCTTGTACCTGTGTCTGGATGCTGAAACGTGCAGACACGGCATCAGGATAACTTGTTGAGAGACGGATGCTTCTTGTGTAGGGTGATGAAGTGAAAATGACTTCATACCTCTCCTTCCTCTCTCCGGGCAAACAACTGCTGCGACCACCACTGCTACCAATGTTTAATGAGATTGTTTGTTTGGTAGGCTGTAAGCGGGTGGTTAATGATATATCTTAGGAGGCTTCTTACTTTATTAAGTCGCGGTGGGTACACAGGCTTGCATGTTTGAGCCCATGGCCCGGGAGGGCCATCCCACGAGAGAGAGCTAGGAGTAGGCCTTGTGTCTTCCAGCTAGGCCGCTGTGTGAGTGAGAGAGGCAAGGGCAGGCAGGCTGAAGTGGCAATGCCTATAGGTGGCAGCACCAGCATGGCGTGAAATATGAACTACGCTGGCAGACAGCATGGGCTGTCTGTGCAGACAGTTCAGGCTGTCTACACCTGTGTCTCCCACGTAGTGTCACACAGGTATTGTAAACACTGTCGCCTGTGTCTCCCACATAGTGTCACACAGGTATTATAACCACTGTCGCCTGTGTCTCCCACATAGTGTCACACAGGTATTATAACACTGTCGCTGTGTCTCCCACATAGTGTCACACAGGATATTATACCACTCTGGACTCCTTTCCGAGCAATGAAGGATGTCCCAATGTTTAAAGATTGTTGTTGTCTAAAACGTGGTCGGTATGTATTCACTAGAGGCAGTCTCTTTGTAATGTAAGGTTTGATGTTAAGCATGGCGGAGGGCAGCCAGAGATGGCAGGGAGGGTGATTCCAGGGAGGCGGGGAAGTGGAGAGCAGGGGGTGAGTGGCAGAGGTGGAAGATGGCAGGGAGGGGAAGATGGAAGAGGGGAAGATGGGCAGGGAGGGAAGATGCAGGGAGGGGAAGATGGCAGGTAGGGAAGATGGCAGCGGCAGGAGAAGTGGCAGGGAAGGGGGAAGGTGAAGGAGGGGGAAGATGGACAGGATAGGGAAGATGGCCAGGAAGGGTGAGAGGCAGGGAGGGGGAAGATGGCAGTAGGGGAAGATGCAGGGAGGGAAGATGGCAGGGAGGGGAAATCTGGCAGTGAGGGCAGATGTCAGGGAGGGTAAAGTAGTAGGGGAAGAGGACAGGAGGGGGAAGATGGAGGGAGGGGGAAGATGGCAGGGAGGGGAAGATGGTAGGAGGGGGAAGATGGAAGGGATGGGGATGGTGGACAGGAAGGGGGAAGACGGCAGGGAGGGGAAGATGGAGGGAGGGGGAAGATGGCAGGGAGGGGGAAGATGGCAGGGAGGGGGAAGATGGCAGGGAGGGGGAAGATGGACAGGGAGGGGAAGATGGCAGGGAGGGGGAAGTGGCAGGAGGGGGAAGATGGAAGGGAGGGGGAAGGTGGTGAAGGAAGGGGGAAGACGGCAGGGGGGGAAGATGGCAGGGAGGGGGAAGATGGCAGGGAGGGGGAAGATGGCAGGGAGGGGGAAGATGACAGGGAGGGGGAAGATGGCAGGGAGGGGGAAGATGAAGGGAGGGGGAAGGTGGAAGGAAGGGGAAGACGGCAGGGAGGGGGAAGATGCCAGGGAGGGGGAAGATGGCAGGGAGGGGGAAGATGGCAGGGAGGGGGAAGATGGCAGGGAGGGGGAAGATGGCAGGGAGAGGGAAGATGGCAGGGAGGGGAAGTGGCAGGGAGGGGGAAGATGGCAAGGGAGGGGAAGACGGAAGGGAGGGGGAAGACGGCAGGGAGGGGGAAGATGGCAGGGAGGGGGAAGATGGCAGGGAGGGGAGGAAAGAATGGCAGGGAGGGGGAAGATGGCAGGGAGGGGGAAGATGGCAGGGAGGGGGAAGATGGCAGGGAGGGGGAAGATGGCAGGGAGGGGGAAGATGGAAGGGAGGGGGAGGAGGAGGAAAGGAAGGGGGAAGACGGCAGGGAGGGGGAAGATCAGGAAGGGATGGGGGAAGATGGCAGGGAGGGGGGAAGATGGCAGGGAGGGGGAAGATAGCAGGGAGGGGAAGATGGCAGGGAGGGGAAGATGGAAGGGAGGGGAAAGATGGAAGGAAGGGCGAAGACGGCAAGGGAGGGGGAAGAGGCAGGGAGGGGGAAGATGGCAGGGGAGGGGAAGATGGCAGGGAGGGGGAAGATGGCAGGGAGGGGGAAGATGGCAGGGAGGGGGAAGATGGAAGGTAAGGGGGAAGATGGCATTGAGGGGGAAGATGGCAGGGAGGGGGAAGATGGCAGGGAGGGGGAAGATGGAAAGGGAGGGGAAGATGGAAGGGAGGGGGAAGGTGGATGGAGGGGGGAAGACTGCAGGGAGGGGGAAGATGGCAGGGAGGGGTGAAGATGGAAGGGAGGGGAAGGGTGGGGAAGAGGGAGGGGGAAGATGGCAGGGAGGGGGAAGATGGCAGGGAGGGGGAAGATGGCAGGGAGGGGGAAGATGGCAGGGAGGGGGAGAGGTGGAAGTGGAGGGGGAAGGATGGAAGGGAGGGGGAAGATGGCAGGGAGGAAGATGGAAGGGAGGGGGAGGGAAGATGGGCAGGGAGTGGGAAGATGGCAGGGAGTGAGGAATGTGGAAGTGGAAGAGGGAAGATGGATGGGAGGGGGAAGATGGCAGGGAGGGGGAAGGTGGCATTAGGGGGAAGATGGCAGGGAGGGGGAAGGTGGAAGGGAGGGGGAAGGTGGCATTATAGGGGGAAGATGGCAGGGAGAGAGGGGGAGGTGGAAGGGAGGGGGAAGATGGCAGGGAGGGAGAAGGTGGATGGGAGGAGGAAGGTGGAAGGGAGGGGAGGAAGATGGCAGGGAGGGGGAAGGATGGAGGGAGGGGGAAGGACGGCAAGGGAGTGTAAGATGGCAGGGAGTGGGAATGTGGAAAGGGGAAGAGGGAAGGTGGATGGGGAGGGGGAAGGGAAGATGGCAGGGAGGGGGGGAAGATGGCAGGGAGGGGGAAGTGGAGGAAGGGGGAGGAGGGAAGGGCGGAGGGGGAAGGGTGGCAGGGAGGGGGAAGATGGCAGGGAGGGGGAAGATGGCAAAAGGGGAGGGGGAAGATGGCAGGGAGGGGGAAGATGGCAGGAAGTGGGAAGGTGGATGGGAGGGGGAAGGTGGCAGGGAGGGGGAAGATGGCAGGGAGGGGGAAGATGGCAGGGAGGGGGAAGATGGCAGGGAGTGGGAAGATGGCAGGGAGTGGGAAGGTGGATGGGAGGGGGGAGGTGGCAGGGAGGGGGAAGATGGCAGGGAGGGGGAAGATGGCAGGGAAGGGGAAGATGGCAGGGTGTCAGGAGGGTTCGTGGAGATGTGATGGTTGGAGTTAAACACAGTCGTTGGATGGTAACATAAATCAGCAGAGTGTGAGGGAGCCCAGACTGCCTGTATTACCTATAGACTTAAGCTTGGAGTACTGAGAGCGAGGCTGGGAGCGCAGCGCTCTTATGTGGCATCACGTGACATCACACAAGCTAGTCACTGAGCCTTGCAATTGGTCAACTATGTAAAACATATGGATGGTACTATGATATTCAGATAACATATACATATACAGGGAAACAGCAACTATGCTGACAGCTCGGTCATGTTACGTATGTCGTCTCGACATACAATACTATGCTATAGGCTGAAGGGGCCTGTCATCCAATTTTTTGCGCGCGCTCAACAAAAAAAAATCGAAAAATTATGGAAATTGAGCTATTCATATAGAAAAATAGCTTAACTCTTTGGCAATACAATGGTACAAGAATCAATGTTCTACGACGTTTCTACAAGAAATTATAGTCATTTATATCAGGTATGGTGACGGCGATATGGGTAGCGCGTCTGTTCACAGCCCATATATTTTTTGGATTTTTTTTCCTTGTTTTTTATCGCTTTTTCTTGCATTATTCTTTCTAATATAATAACTGACTATTTGGCATCATATAAGTAGGCGGAGCTTATCGGTAGAGTGCCAGCCAATCAGGAACCATCTGGGAACACTCGGCAGTATTCCCGCTCCAAAGAGTGCCAGGAGAAATCTCTTCAATATTACGCTTATGTCAGCTTATATATCAACTCTACGGTTTATTTATCTATCAGAATTGATCTAATATGATATAATAAACACTATAAAAAACATACAAACATGTTATATACTCTAGACTGAATAAAATAAGCCATAATATGACGATAAACCATCGGGAATATTTCGATATAAATTAGTTACTGCTCTCCATGTCGTCTCCATGTCTCCATGTCGTATTCTTTGGTCTTTGAGTAAGAGAAAACAGTATTTTGAAGAGGATAGCTGCACTAGAACATCAGTTTACTAAGAATTACACCGAAACAAACGCGATTTTCGCGAAAAAAAAAAAAAAATCGAGACAGTGGGCCGGCCGGCGCTCCAGGCCAATATCTCCGAAGTAACTTATTCACTGCAACGGCTTGTGACATCAGGAAGAGATGGTATAACTCGTTGCAAGTAAAGTTCTTCTCAAAGCGTCCCCTGGGAAGGAGCGACCACTTGAACAAATCGCCATTGCAGTGATAGTAGTCTCAGCACCCAGGGTTGTCTGAGGTTCCTCTGAAACCCAAGGTAACTGTACACTATCCTGCGTGCACGATATTGTGGCTGGATTCCAGACAGAAGTGACAGTATTACTAGTGCCTGACCGCTCGGCTACGTTAATAAGTAAGTCACGAATCTAAAGGAGCTTAATCTGAACTTCACATTTCGCAGCACTTTAACAAATCTCAGATACAAGCTGTGAGAACAAACACATTGTCTAAGAGCTAGGTATTGTCTTTCAGTCAGTAAGGGGATATTGGGACTGTCGACTGATTCACATTTACTTTGACTGTCATGACTAAGTGAGCATTCAAAAGTGACTGGGACATCTTCTCAGGGAACTTACTTAAGGACATAAAAGCGAGAATAATAGAGAGAATATATGACACAGTAAGCTTAAATGGGAAGAAAATGCTTAACTATTTTGCATAAGTAAAGGAAACAAATGACAAGTCACACTGAAAAGCAAGGAAAACTCACATAAAACACTCAACTGGATAAGCAACACTTTGATAATTGGGAGGAATTGTACTTCACTCAAATCAGATTTACTCAAATTTACTTTAATTTGAATTAACGGCACAGTGAGTTGTCTTTACTCTGAATTCAATAATGAAATTCTACAATAAATGATAAATCATTCAAAAATGATAAAATAGAATCAATAAATCTTGTGCAAAATTAAAATGGACTGGAAAAGCAATTCTCTAAAGAAAAATAAAGTGACACACAAAGAATAAAATATTATGCACAGAACAAGAAATGTAAAATTGAAATCACAGATAAAACACCTCAATTACTGGGAGAGCTTGAGGTTTCTAAACCTGTATTCCCTGGAACGCAGGAGGGAGAGATACATGATTATATACACCTGGAAAATCCTAGAGGGACTAGTACCGAACTTGCACACGAAAATCACTCACTACGAAAGCAAAAGACTTGGCAGACGATGCACCATCCCCCCAATGAAAAGCAGGGGTGTCACTAGCACGTTAAGAGACCATACAGTAAGTGTCAGGGGCCCGAGACTGTTCAACTGCCTCCCAGCACACATAAGGGGGATTACCAACAGACCCCTGGCAGTCTTCAAGCTGGCACTGGACAAGCACCTAAAGTCAGTTCCTGATCAGCCGGGCTGTGGCTCGTACGTTGGTTTGCGTGCAGCCAGCAGCAACAGCCTGGTTGATCAGGCGCTGATCCACCAGGAGGCCTAGTCACAGACCGGGCCGCGGGGGCGTTGACCCCCGAAACTCTCTCCAGGTAAACAGAATATTGTACTGAAATAAACTGTAGCAATATTGCAAATAACAATTACTAATCAAAAATTACTGCACAACACAACACTACACAAAACATTTCTGAAAGAAAAAATTAATGGCAGCACAATAATTGCACAAGAGTCATTGCAGAACGAGGTAATACTGCAAAAATAAAAAAAAAATTGCACACACAAGAAAATGCAGTTTACACAAACAATAAAAAAATTATCAAGGAATGAACTGATTGAACACTTTAACTGTTAACTGCAGCTTAAGCAACACTTACTGAACAAGCAAAAGAATGATTTACTTTAAAAAGAAGGTAAAAATTGCACTATGAGTGAATTTGTTCAATGAAATATGAAAAATAATAAAGGTAAAAATGCAAAACAGAGAAAGGTTAGCACTTACAATAACGCTGGAACAAAACACATCAATATATACACAATAATATGAGAATTTTCTTGCAATAAGGTCTTGTGTTGTCAAAAATTGGAAAATAATTCTCTTGCTTCAACAAAATAATGGCACTATTGTCTGTGGAGATAGGACATATTAGACACTGACTAAATAAAAGAATTAGCACAAAAGAATGTTCAACACACAGTAAAATGTGAAATGAATTAATACAAAAACAGCAAGAATACACTAATGCTGGGGAAAAAAAAATAACTGAGACAACACTGAGGATATAAGATAACAAGATTCTGAAATACTTCACTGCATAAATTACTAGGCAAGGAACACAGTACTGTGGACACAAGATAACTGTGAAGTGTAAACACAAGTTTATATTGCTTATATATTGCACACAACAAGGAAAAGTGGAAAAGTACTTACTTCACGTATATAAAAAAAAGAATACAACACAACAAACATAAAATAAAGCATGAAAATTAAACACTGAAGGAGAAAAAAAAAATATTGCAAACAGGATATAATGAACACAGTCTAATCAAGAGTCACTGAATGTCATTAAGAAATCACTGAAAAGAAATGTCACTAAGAAATCACTGAAAAATTGTCTTAACACTCGCAAATGTCTCTAAACATTGATGGTGAAGAGGAAGCAAGAGGCTGGTGATGGTGGAGTCTCGTGGGCTGTCGGCGCTCTCTACCACTCTCAACACTGCGACGTCTCGGAGAATTTGCTCCCAAATCGACGATATACTCACTCAGGAGGTTTTTATGTTGGCGCACAGGGACGAAGGAGCAATCTTGCATCTTGACCCTCTATGTGGTCCATAAAATAATGTGCTAGGACCCGTTATAAGGGTAAAAAAAAAACAGTGGTGGAAGGTGGTTGAGGCAGCATGGTGAGATACTGCGTGGTGTGGCTAGGCCTACTGCACAAGCGGTGTAACCCATGTGCTCTGAGTACACCCTCAATAGGCACGAGAATATTCTAAGCCAGGCTGGCTTAAAAACCCACAAAATATCACAACACCACAGGGATGGTAAAGCACTCAGGATGGCTTTGAACTTGGAGCACAAGGGGGAAGGTGGAAGGGAGGGGGAAGATGGCAGGGAGGGGGAAGATGACAGGGAGAGGGAAGGTGGAAGGGAGGGGGAAGAAAGAGAGCAGGGAGAGGGAAGAAAGAGACCAGGGAGGGGGAAGAAAGAGAGAAGGGAGGGAGAAGAAACAAAGATGAATTATGTCATAATATATGTTAGAGTAGATATTCTAAAGAGAAGGATGGATAAAGAGAATTGTAAATATCATAACATATCTAACAAAATATATATTATTAAATAACACTACAGAGTTATAAAATAAGAATACACATTGTGAAAGTTTGTCTGGACTGCCTCCAAGTGAGACGCCTACCCTGGCAAGCTCTGTTGACACCGAGCTCTGAAGTCGGTACCTCAGCCTCACAAGTGGCTTATAGGACAGATTTTCATAAATGATTGATGGTGCAAGAAATCTCGCCTGCATGCACGTTTAAAGGACTAACTTACTTGGTGTTGCAGCATATATCCTGATCTTCAACCTCCCTAAGCTTAGCCCCTTTGGACTTCCCCTCAGAAACCATATGCAACTGGGAGCCTTAATTCCTGCAATATTCAATCATTATTAGTGACCTGCCTGCACCTCAAAATTCCTATTCCAAGAGGGTGTGTATCCCCTAGTATAACAAAGCAGGAACGGACACTAGTTTCTAAGTAGACAAGAGACACTGGTATGTACGGGGCTTTGCACTCCCCACTGCACAAAGGCCCACAGTTTCAACTCACTCACAATTTTCCCCAGACACTGGCCAAAATCTAAGATAAAGTAGTCTTGTCTTACTGTATGGGCCTGACGGAGGAGGTCATCTATGGTACATCGAGGTGCCTCTACCAGATTTCCCCAGGTCTCATATGTGAAGACACGTGGGGGCACCGTCTTCTGATCATGTCATGTCTTGTCCAGGTGATGTCTGGTCTAAGAAGAGAGAGCTAGAGTCTTTGAGACCCGCGCCTCGTCGTTCAAACTTGGGCTGCCAGTTCTCCCTAGCTAACTTAACCTAGTGTTTGCCTACATTATCGGCCTATTACTACCTATGTTAAGGCCTTAGGTCTACATTATTATTATCTACAGTTGCCTTAATAATCCTAATATTAATGTACTAACTGTAAAACTACCTACTTTTTCCCTGAAGGGTAAATCTATAAATCAAGAAGTACCTACCATCCACCCACACTAACTCGGGAGAGAATGTTTGTGTTGGGTGTAAGGGCCCTCGAACGGTGTGTTTTTCCCCATTGAGACTTCTCGGGCTGAATAAGTTCCAACATCCTCCCTCCGGCGAAGGTAGGTACTAAGTCTAGATCAAGTCTGCCTCCCGCAGGCCCTCGCAGTGGGCCCTGGACTTCAGCGCTGTTCGACGGGTTGTCCGGCCGCTCAGTTCGGTCAGCCTCTGGTCTAACTTCTCATGTCCCAGTCCCACAGTGTGGACCTCGAGAGGCAAAAGCCTGTTGATGGGTCTTATAGTCTCGACACCATTCATTCTCACCTTCACCATTCTCAACCACCCAGCCTTGTCTGGGTGGGTCGACACCACCAGGCCAAGAGGCCAGTATGCCTTGGGTGCCTCGGATTCTACTAGCACCAGGTCCCCTTCACTTAGCATCATCTTATTTGCTTTGGGGTCTGCACCATAGAAATGTTCCTGCTACCATAGAAATGGTTCCATTTGTCCAGGATGTTCACCAGTCTGTTGTGACTCCTGTGCAGTTCTTCATTGATGGGGGGACCATCTGGCCCATAATCCAGCTCCTTGGAAGACTGACTCAGAATTGTGGGGAAGGGCTCAATCCTCCTTCCAAACAGCATGTGATTGGGGGTGAGAGCTTCTTGCTCGTCAATCCCATTTTGCACGTAGGTCAGAGGCCTGTTATTGACTCTTGCCTCTATCTCAGCTAACACTGTCCTCAGTTCATCAAAGCTCACTCTCCTGCCGTGAAAGACCTTCTGAATGCACCTTTTGACTATGCCCACCATGCGTTCATAGAATCCCCCTTGCCAAGGTGATCTGGGAACTATGAACCTCCACTCGTACTTCTCTGTTGTCCCTAAGATTCCTGAAAACTTTATTGGCCACTCTGAAGCTCATGCCATTGTCCGAGATAATCAATCGCGGGCACGAGAATCTGGCTGTAAACCTCCTGAACAACTTCACGAAAGTCTCTGTCGACATATCTTCCGCCAACTCCAAATGCACGGCTCGAGTAGTGGCACAAATAAACAGGCAGACATATACTTTCTGAGGGCCCACCCTATTGTCTCCTGGGTCCTTCAACGTGATAGCCCCAGTATAGTCTATTCCCGCTGTCTCAAAGGGCCTTTCCCTATGTACCCGCTCTTGAGGCAGTGGTGGTGGACCTGGGTATGGTAGGGTCCTCCCATCATACCGCCAGCAGACCGTGCAACTCTTTAGCACCTTTTTGACGGCAGCTCGGCCCTTCAGCACCCAGTAATTCTGATGTAGGCAGGTGAGGGTATCTCCAAACCCCCCATGTAAGGTCCTCTGATGGGCATCTTGTATCAATAGCTCTGACGCCCATCCCTCCTTTCCCAGTAACACGGGATGTTTGGCTCCATAGCTGAGCTCAGAGTTTTGTATTCTTCCCCTGCATCTTATTAGCCCAGCATGATCTAGGAACAATCCCAACGAGTGGAAACCCAAATTTTCTGTTCCCTGAGTCGTCACTGGACACACGTCCTGATGCCATAACCTGCTGCCCTGTCGCCAGTACTTCCAGCACTCCTTGAAACCTCTCCCTTTGGTACTGCCTTATCCAATATTCTCTGGACCCACGAGAGACAACTGTCGACCTTGGCTTTCCTTGTCAGCAGCTTCCTCACAAATCGAAATACCATTTCCGTGACTCCTATAAGTTTTTCCCCCAAGAGAGTAGCGTCTGGGTCAAATAATTCAGTGTCCGGGGTTCCCCCCCAAAGTGTATTATGCTGCTGGTTGTCTCCCCCGAATTTCTGCTCCGGCCAGCAATCCTTTGCCCGCAACCATCTGGGCCTTTTTAACCAAATCTCGCTTTTACTCACTTTTTGTGTGTTACCCCTCGACTTATCAGGTCGGCCGGGTTTTTGATCTGTAGGCATGTACAGAATTGTTGATGTTTTACTGTAACTCCCGTATCTCCTTTACCCCATTCCTGACATAGGGGGCTTAGATCTGTCGTTCTGGACCCACTGTAAGGCCCCCCTCCGAGTCTGTCCATACATAGGTGTGTGTCCCCCCTCAGGTTACTCAACACCTCCTCTATGTACTTACCCAGTCTTGCTCCCAGCAACATCGCCGTGAGCTCTAGCTTTGGGATCGAGCAAACCTTCAGGGGTGTCACCCACGCACGACTGGGGCCAACTGACCTGGTCCCCGCCACCAAATACGCTAAATGCCCCCTAGGCCCTGGAGGAGGCATCACAGAAGACATTCAAGTCATAGTCCCGCCCGGTGCACCCGATTGGGCCTGGGGAATGTGAACTCATGCAACTCTGCTAGACTCTGCTAACCAGATCCCACTCCTGCAGACTGTTTTCTGGCAGTGGGTCCCTCCCAACCTAGGTTCAGCTCCCAGGTCCCGTTGCACTAGCATCCTCCCTCGAATGATGATGGGTGTCATAAACCCAAAGGATCGAAGGAAGTCTGCACTTTACTCAGCAAGGGCCTCCTGGGCAGCTTCCCCTTTCCCCCTCACATTTCCTCTTAAGGGCCCAATCTGTCTTCCTTGATTTCCCGCTCCAGTCCCAACACTGACGTTACCTCAGGTACTGAGTACCAGCATAGTCATTTCCACCGTGCCTCGCAGTGTTGATTGTTTGTCACCCATTCTCCAATTTTCATGTTTAGCCGAGAGCATCTCCTGATTTGACTCTCGGGAAATGCCATCAACAGCCTTTCAAACTGAGGGGGTACCTTGCATGTTGTCTACATAAAATAGGGTCTTCAGTAATTCTTCAAGCGGGCTGTTACAGTTTGCAAGGTGGTAGTCTATGGTGGCCTGTAATAGGAATGGTGAACTAGTGGCACCAAACAACACTGCCCTGAATCTGTAGGTATCAATACCCTTGCCCCGGGCCCCCTCCCTGTTAGCCAACCACAAGAACCTTGTGTAGTCCCTGTCTTGTGGCTGCAACACAATACGTAGGAAGGCTTTGCTAATGTCTGCCGCATAGGCATACTGTTCTGTCCTGAATCTCAACAACACATCTGCTAATTTCCGCATCAGGGAGGGCCCTGTGAGCAGGCAGTCGTTCAACGATGGCTCTCGGGGACTCGCCTGTGAGCTCCAGTTGAAGACCACTCTGATGGGAGTGGTTACTGACTCCTTGGTGACTGCCATGTGTGGAAGATAATGGGTGTTTTCCCCAGGGCTGGCATTGGGCGCTTTCTCAGTGAACCCAAGGGCCAACTGTTCCTTAATAATATCATCATATTTCCCCACCAGACCCTTCTTGGTCAGGCTGTTCACCAATGAATTTAACTGACCCCGTGCCTTCTTGAAATTAATGGGGATGTTTGGGGGGGGACTGGGTTTCCCATGGGAGTCGCACCCAGTACTGTCCGTCCCTGAACTGCACATGGTTCAAGTAATCTCGATACGTCTCTTCATGTTCAGGGGGTGGCTGGTCACCCTTAATCCCTACTACATCCAGGTCCCATAGTTTATGGACTGGCTCACCATCAGATATGCCAACTTGCATCTCTGACAGATCTTCGTGCACCCCAATCTGCATCACCAGTACAGCCTCAGTCTCTGTAATACCGGAGCCCTCCTTTCCCGGGGTCGCAGGGAAGTGAGCTGGTACCCTGCCTCCTACAATGTACCCCGCTGGAGACCTGTACAGGCCAACACCCTCCTTGATAACTCTTTTCGTGGACACGAACTCGTCTATGTAATCTCCTCCTACCAAGATTCCTACATTACTAACGTTGTCTGTAGCAATGTCTGGTTCCGCTAGCTTCACACCCAACTCCCTCAAACGTTTGACTGCTGCGGCCAGTCCCTTATTGGTAATGATATTGGGCAGCCTCTTCACTATCAAGGCTGAAATTTCCCGTCGATGTCCGGCTAACCTGACCGTCACATTGACTACTGAATAAGACCTGCGTGGGACTTCCCCACCAAACCCTTCCACCTTCATGTCAACTTTACCACCTGTCTTCAGCTTCAACCTAGTTGCTAGACTCTCTGTTATAAAGGATCTCTGTGCCCCACTGTCGAAGAACAAACGGGTCGTTTCAGACTTCTTCCCATTCATAACCACCGCCATTATGGTGGGCAAGGCCACCGAACCTTGAAACTGCTCACCAGAACAAATTCCCGGTGCCGCCCTCACAACACTCATCACTACTTCAGACTCGTCCTTGCTCTCCGCCCTTTCTTGCAGTTTGCTTTCCTTAGCTTGTGCTGATCTGGTGTCATTAGGACACAGTGCACTGTGGTGCTTACCTTTCCAGCAGCCCCAACACTCATTGAGTTGGGCACTACAGTCCCTGGCAAAATGTTCTCCACAACACTTGAAACAAAGTCTCAACTCCCTTAGTCGTTGAACCCTTTTGTGATAGGTGGTGAAGCTCGAGCACCCTGAACTAGCATGTTCTCTTTCACAAAACAAGCACTGTCTCATACTGGCCGCTTTAGTGGCTTCTCCCTTGGCCCTGTGGGTGGAGGACTCGCCCTGGGCATAATACGTGCCGACCCTAGTAGGAGGTGGTTTAGGTCTATCTCTCGAATGTCTGGGGAAGTTGACTGACTTCTCCTTGGTAGGTAATTTCTCCCCCTGACCTACGCTCAGGTGAGACATGAGATCCCCCAGCCCTTCAATAATTTGTTGTATCGTGAACCTATTCGTCCGATATTTTAACTGTAACTCATGCACTGAAGTGGTAGCCAGTTTCCTCTGAATCACCTGGCTAAGAACATAAGAATGTAGGAACACTGCAGAAGGCCTACTGGCCCATTCTGAATCATCCTCATCATGCAAATCTCTGAAACTATTTGTCAAGCTCATAATTTCAATACGGAACTTCTCTAGGCTTTGACGGTCATGTCGGCAAGCCTCTAGATCCAAAACCGATAAAGTATGGCCACTTTTATCTCTTCGGTGTTGCCGAACATGTCTTCTAATTGGTCTTTGGCATGTTGGTAATTAGTGTTAGTAATCTGGTAGTGCCGGACCAAGTCTAAGGCTTTACCCTTGAGCTGTGACCGCAAATACTGCAATTTGACGGCATCTGACAAATCGTTCCTGTCATCTATCTGGGCTTTAAACTGATCCCAGAAAGCAATGTACTCAGTTAGGGTTCCGTCAAATGTCGGTAAATTCAACTGGGGCAACCTGGGCAACATATTGACAGGTGTGTGGCTGTTTAGGGTACCTGCGGTGTTCGACACCACCCTTGGAATACTAGCCTACTTATCTTTGTACGTATTCATCTCCTGTTGACAATCTACATCATCCTTAGTGAATTCGTCCAGAGCCTGCCGAAGACTATCCTGGGATTCCTCATCCTCAATAGCCTGTAGCTCATATGCTGAGAATGCTTGTTCGTAGGCTTCCCATTTTTCCCCCAAACGCTTCAAGCAGTCTTGCAAATCATCGCAGTCTACTTTACTGCGTTGGCAAGTAGCCTTGCACCTGTTACGCGTTCTGTTCAGGTGCCCTTTGTATGCCGCCACTGATCGTTTTAATTTTGCTAACACTGAACCAGACTCTTCTGAACTCCCATCTGCCATTGTCGAGGTTTAATGAGGAGTGTGACACTAACTGTACTTTACCCAGTCCACCTCACAGCACGTCACGGTGTTAGGTAAGAATGAACGAGTCTCAAGGCTCCTCAACAAGTTTAACGATTCTCTTTGTTATATTGACTCTACCCTGACTTAAAATGTACACTGTTAACTCTCAAATCCCAATCAAAATGTGTATCGATGTGAAAGCTTAACCTAGCAATTTCCTGTACAATGCCAGCAAATAATTACAGGACTTAACCTAGTCTCAGGTACAATTCACAAATCCCACATTAAAATGAATCAAAGACAGTGAAAATCACACACTTGGTTAGCCCAAATAAATTCAACAATTCAACTTGTGAAACAGTAAATGAATAATGTATGTAAACAGCTTGGCCTAACTGCCCAGCTTACTCAGTCTAGCGTGGATGGTTGGATAAGGTAAATCCTAACCTAACTAGTGTGCTATAGCTTAATTAAACCTGGCTTTTAGAACCCCCTGTAAATAATAACTAGGTTAAATCTGTCCTAGCTACTATAACTGTTGTAAATATTGCACAAGCCTAGCCTAACTGTGGCTACCTTGTAAATTCACTGTAAGTAATTAACACACAAGTCTCCTACTCTGGATTACTTGTAATCACTGTAAATAATTAAATTCACAAGTTTCTCTAGCCTACCTGGCCTGCCTGTATATTACTGCAAATAACAACTTCTGTGTATAGTCAGCTTGGCCTAGTCTCTGTGTAACTCTGGGCCTAGGTGTGCTAACTTAACCTAACTCTTAAACTGGTTCCTAACTGTGGCCTAGCTATGTTAATTTTAACCTAGCTATTCCACATTACGGTTCAAAGGACCACTTTGTGAAAATTTGTCTGGACTGCCTCCAAGTGAGTCGCCTACCCTGGCAAGCTCTGTTGACACCAAGCTCCGAAGTCGGTACCTCAGCCTCACAAGTGGCTTACAGGACAGATTTTCATAAATGATTGATGTTGCAAGAAATCTCGCCTGCTTGCACGTTTAAAGGACTAACTTACTTGGTGTTGCAGCATATATCCTGATCTTCAACCTCCCTAAGCTTAGCCCCTTTGGACTTCCCCTCAGAAACCACATGCAACCGGGAGCCTTAATTCCTGCAATATTCAATCGTTATTAGTGACCTGCCTGCACCTCAGAAATTCCTATTTCCAAGAGGGTGTGTATCCCCTAGTATAACTATGCAGGAACGGACACTAGTTTCTAAGTAGACAAGAGACACTGGTATGTACTGGGCATGCACTGCCAGCTGCACAACGGCCCACAGTTCAACTCACTCAATTTTCCACAGACACTGGCCAGAAATCTAAGATAAAGTGGAGGTCTTGTCTTACTGTATGGGCCTGACGGAGGAGGCCATCTATGGTACATCGAGGTGCCTCTACCAGATTTCCCCAGGTCTCACATGTGAAGACACATGTGGGGCGCCGTCTGCTGATCACGGCATGTCTTGTCCATGTGATGTCTGGTCTAAGAAGAGAGAGCTAGAGTCTTTGAGACCCGTGCCTCGTCGTTCAAACTTGGGCTGCCAGTTCTCCCTAGCTAACTTAACCTAGTGTTTGCCAACATTATCGGCCTATTACTACCTATGTTAAGGCCTTAGGTCTACATTATTATCTACAGTTACCTTAATAATCCTACTATTAATGTACTAACAGTAAAACTACCTACTTCTTCCCTGAAGAGTAAATCTATAAATCAAGAAGTACCTACCATCCACCCACGCCAACTCCGGAGAGAATGTTTGTGTTGGATGTAAGGGCCCTTGAACGGTGTGTTTTTCCCTTTGGAACTTCTTGGGCCGAATAAGTTCCAACACACATATTATTTTATTTTTTTTTATTATCACACCGGCCGATTCCCACCAAGGCAGGGTGGCCCGAAAAAGAAAAACTTTCACCATCATTCACTCCATCACTGTCTTGCCAGAAGGGTGCTTTACACTACAGTTTTTAAACTGCAACATTAACACCCCTCCTTCAGAGTGCAGGCACTGTACTTCCCATCTCCAGGACTCAAGTCCGGCCTGCCGGTTTCCCTGAATCCCTTCATAAATGTTACTTTGCTCACACTCCAACAGCACGTCAAGTATTAAAAACCATTTGTCTCCATTCACTCCTATCAAACACGCTCACGCATGCCTGCTGGAAGTCCAAGCCCCTCGCACACAAAACCTCCTTTACCCCCTCCCTCCAACCCTTCCTAGGCCGACCCCTACCCCGCCTTCCTTCCACTACAGACTGATACACTCTTGAAGTCATTCTGTTTCGCTCCATTCTCTCTACATGTCCGAACCACCTCAACAACCCTTCCTCAGCCCTCTGGACAACAGTTTTGGTAATCCCGCACCTCCTCCTAACTTCCAAACTACGAATTCTCTGCATTATATTCACACCACACATTGCCCTCAGACATGACATCTCCACTGCCTCCAGCCTTCTCCTCGCTGCAACATTCATCACCCACGCTTCACACCCATATAAGAGCGTTGGTAAAACTATACTCTCATACATTCCCCTCTTTGCCTCCAAGGACAAAGTTCTTTGTCTCCACAGACTCCTAAGTGCACCACTCACTCTTTTTCCCTCATCAATTCTATGATTCACCTCATCTTTCATAGACCCATCCGCTGACACGTCCACTCCCAAATATCTGAATACGTTCACCTCCTCCATACTCTCTCCCTCCAATCTGATATTCAATCTTTCATCACCTAATCTTTTTGTTATCCTCATAACCTTACTCTTTCCTGTATTCACCTTTAATTTTCTTCTTTTGCACACCCTACCAAATTCATCCACCAATCTCTGCAACTTCTCTTCAGAATCTCCCAAGAGCACAGTGTCATCGGCAAAGAGCAGCTGTGACAACTCCCACTTTGTGTGTGATTCTTTATCTTTTAACTCCACGCCTCTTGCCAAGACCCTCGCATTTACTTCTCTTACAACCCCATCTATAAATATATTAAACAACCACGGTGACATCACACATCCTTGTCTAAGGCCTACTTTTACTGGGAAAAAATTTCCCTCTTTCCTACATACTCTAACTTGAGCCTCACTATCCTCGTAAAAACTCTTCACTGCTTTCAGTAACCTACCTCCTACACCATACACTTGCAACATCTGCCACATTGCCCCCCTATCCACCCTGTCATACGCCTTTTCCAAATCCATAAATGCCACAAAGACCTCTTTAGCCTTATCTAAATACTGTTCACTTATATGTTTCACTGTAAACACCTGGTCCACACACCCCCTACCTTTCCTAAAGCCTCCTGGTTCATCTGCTATCCTATTCTCCGTCTTACTCTTAATTCTTTCAATTATAACTCTACCATACACTTTACCAGGTACACTCAACAGACTTATCCCCCTATAATTTTTGCACTCTCTTTTATCCCCTTTGCCTTTATACAAAGGAACTATGCATGCTCTCTGCCAATCCCTAGGTACCTTACCCTCTTCCATACATTTATTAAATAATTGCACCAACCACTCCAAAACTATATCCCCACCTGCTTTTAACATTTCTATCTTTATCCCATCAATCCCGGCTGCCTTACCCCCTTTCATTTTACCTACTGCCTCACGAACTTCCCCCACACTCACAACTGGCTCTTCCTCACTCCTACAAGATGTTATTCCTCCTTGCCCTATACACGAAATCACAGCTTCCCTATCTTCATCAACATTTAACAATTCCTCAAAATATTCCTTCCATCTTCCCAATACCTCTACCTCTCCATTTAATAACTCTCCTCTCCTATTTTTAACTGACAAATCCATTTGTTCTCTAGGCTTTCTTAACTTGTTAATCTCACTCCAAAACTTTTTCTTATTTTCAACAAAATTTGTTGATAACATCTCACCCACTCTCTCATTTGCTCTCTTTTTACATTGCTTCACCACTCTCTTAACTTCTCTCTTTTTCTCCATATACTCTTCCCTCCTTGCATCACTTCTACTTTGTAAAAACTTCTCATATGCTAACTTTTTCTCCCTTACTACTCTCTTTACATCATCATTCCACCAATCGCTCCTCTTCCCTCCTGCACCCACTTTCCTGTAACCACAAACTTCTGCTGAACACTCTAAACACTACATTTTAAACCTACCCCATACCTCTTCGACCCCATTGCCTATGCTCTCATTAGCCCATCTATCCTCCAATAGCTGTTTATATCTTACCCTAACTGCCTCCTCTTTTAGTTTATAAACCTTCACCTCTCTCTTCCCTGATGCTTCTATTCTCCTTGTATCCCATCTACCTTTTACTCTCAGTGTAGCTACAACTAGAAAGTGATCTGATATATCTGTGGCCCCTCTATAAACATGTACATCCTGAAGTCTACTCAACAGTCTTTTATCTACCAATACATAATCCAACAAACTACTGTCATTTCGCCCTACATCATATCGTGTATACTTATTTATCCTCTTTTTCTTAAAATATGTATTACCTATAACTAAACCCCTTTCTATACAAAGTTCAATCAAAGAGCTCCCATTATCATTTACACCTGGCACCCCAAACTTACCTACCACACCCTCTCTAAAAGTTTCTCCTACTTTAGCATTCAGGTCCCCTACCACAATTACTCTCTCACTTGGTTCACTTAACATCTCCCAAAATCTCTCTCTCTCCTCTGCATTCCTCTCTTCTCCAGGTGCATACACGCTTATTATGACCCACTTCTCGCATCCAACCTTTACTTTAATCCACATAATTCTTGAATTTACACATTCATATTCTCTTTCTCCTTCCATAACTGATCATTTAACATTACTGCTACCCCTTCCTTTGCTCTAACTCTCTCAGATACTCCAGATTTAATCCCATTTATTTCCCCCCACTGAAACTCTCCTACCCCCTTCAGCTTTGTTTCGCTTAGGGCCAGGACATCCAACTTCTTTTCATTCATAACATCAGCAATCATCTGTTTCTTGTCATCCGCACTACATCCACGCACATTTAAGCAACCCAGTTTTATAAAGTTTTTCTTCTTCTCTTTTTTAGTACACATATATGTATATAATGTCTTTAGCATTGTGATATTTTTCATTTTTATATAAAAAATCAAACCATCACCTCAGTGGAGACTTGCTACTCTGTTTTCCGACACAGTTACATTGATAAACAATTAAATGAGCATTTAAGTATATATAATTACACACATACATGTCTATACTTACCCTGAACACTGATAAAACCTATTTCATTCAGTTTGGGAACAAAGCTGCAAATGATCCAATTAACATATCGCTAAACGAATTATCAGTCACAAGACTCACAGAGGGAAAATTCCTAGGTATCCACCTTGACAGTAGCCTTAAGCTCCGTACACACATACAACAAATCACCAAGAAAATCTCTAAGATTGTAGGCATACTATCAAAGATAAGGTACTACGTTCCACAATCAGCTCTCCTGGCACTGTACCATACACTCATATACCCTTATCTTACATATGGAATTTGTGCATGGGGATCAACAACATCCAATCACCTAAAACCCCTAATAACCCAGCAAAAGGCAGCAGTAAGAATGATAACAAATTCCCACTCCCACCAGCATACTCGACCAATTTTCAAAAGTCTGAATCTGCTTACCATTAAGAACATCCATACTTATTCATGTGCCTACTACATACACAAAACAATACACGCAAATATAAATCCTCCACTCAAACTTCTCCTCACCAACCTAAACAGGACACATGACCACAACACAAGACACAGATCTCTTTTTGATATACCTCGTGTCCATATCACACTGTGTAAAAACTCTATGCACATAAAGGGCCCCAAAATATGGAATTCATTACCAGAAGATATTAAAGTAACCCAGTCTGAAAATCAATTTAAGACTCTTCTCAAAAGCCACTTAATCACCCTAGACTAAATGCTAAACACTCAGTACACACTTACTCACCTATGTACTCCCACATCATAACTTCAACAATCACATTCAACCTTTTATCCATTGTTGACACGAATATAATTGAATCATTGTTTTCACAAAAAACATTTTCGAATATAAATATGTCCTTGTATTATACAAATTTTGATTCATTTATAATTAATATTCTACTGTACAACTATGAAATAATTACTATCCTATGATATACTCCTTGGTTTAAGTAGACTGTAAGCCAATAATGTTAAGTTGGCCCATAATGCCAAGTCATAATAGAGGCTCTCTTTGCATTGCAACTCACTATTGTAAATATAAAATCTCAATGTACTGTTTGCAAAGACATAAAATAAATAAATAAATAAATAAATAAATAAATAAATAAATACACTGATAATGCACACAGTACGCCTCCACATATGTAAGGTATATGTTAGTGTATATTTCTAATCTATGTCTGGGTAGGATATGTTCGTCACTTTGAGGGAAGATGTTTTGTTTTTAACATTAACATGTTAAAAATTATCGCCTTTTAATATTAAATTACACTGCTATGTTAAACACTGCTCGGGATGCCACACTGCTATGTTAAACACTGCTCGGGATGCCACACTACTATGTTAAACACTGCTCGGGAAGCCACACTGCTATGTTAAACACTGCTCGGGAAGCCACACTGCTATGTTAAACACTGCTCGGGAAGCCACACTGCTATGTTAAACACTGCTCGGGAAGCCACAATGCTATGTTAAACACTGCTCGGGATGCCACACTGCTATGTTAAACACTGCTCGGGATGCCACACTGCTATGTTAAACACTGCTCGGGATGCCACACTGCTATGTTAAACACTGCTCGGGATGCCACACTGCTATGTTAAACACTGCTCGGGATGCCACACTGCTATGTTAAACACTGCTCAGGATGCCACACTGCTATGTTAAACACTGCTTGGGATGCCACACTGCTATGTTAAACACTGCTCGGGATGCCACACTGCTATGTTAAACACTGCTCGTGAAGCCACACTGCTATGTTAAACACTGCTCGGGAAGCCACACTGCTATGTTAAACACTGCTCGTGAAGCCACACTGCTATGTTAAACACTGCTCGGGATGCCACACTGCTATGTTAAACACTGCTCGGGATGCCACAATGCTATGTTAAACACTGCTCGGGATGCCACACTGCTATGTTAAACACTGCTCGGGAAGCCACACTGCTATGTTAAACACTGCTCGTGAAGCCACACTGCTATGTTAAACACTGCTCGGGATGCCACACTGCTATGTTAAACACTGCTCGGAAGCCACAATGCTATGTTAAACACTGCTCGGGAAGCCACATGCTATGTTAAACACTGCTCGGATGCCACACTGCTATGTTAAACACTGCTCGGGATGCCACACTGCTATGTTAAACACTGCTCGGGATGCCACATGCTATGTTAAACACTGCTCGGGATGCCACACTGCTATGTTAAACACTGCTCGGGATGCCACACTGCTATGTTAAACACTGCTGGGAATGCCACACTGCTATGTTAAACACTGCTCGGGATGCACACTGCTATGTTAAACACTGCTCGTGAAGCCACACTGCTATGTTAAACACTGCTCGGGAAGCCACACTGCTATGTTAAACACTGCTCGTGAAGCCACACTGCTATGTTAAACACTGCTCGGGATGCCACACTGCTATGTTAAACACTGCTCGGGATGCCACATTGCTATGTTAAACACTGCTCGGGATGCCACACTGCTATGTTAAACACTGCTCGGGAAGCCACACTGCTATGTTAAACACTACTCGTGAGCCTGACACTGCTATGTTAAACATGCTCGGGATGCCAATTGTGCTATGTTTAAACACTGCTCGGGATGCCACACTGCTATGTTAACACATCAGTGGAAGCCACACTGCTATGTTAAACCTGCTCGGGAAGCCACACTGCTATGTTAAACACTGCTCGGGAAGCCACACTGCTATGTTAAACACTGCTCGGGATGCCACACTGCTATGTTAAACACTGCTCGGGATGCCACACTGATCGTTAGTTTGTGTGCTTGTGTGTGTGTGTGATCATTTTTTACCACTTAAGAGTAGAAACGTGTATGCGCGTGTGATGATTATTTATTAGCTGTCAAAGACACATGTGTGTGGTGTGTGTGTGTGTGGTGTGTGTGTGTGTATGGTGTGTGTGGTGTGTGTGTGGGGGGGGGAAGAGCGATGTGAACCAGGTGTTTCAGCCTACTGCTGTTCCCATACAAGTGGCACCCCACACACCTGCCTCAAACTGATTAAATCTGGAAAATACTTACCATAACTGCCTCAGACGATGCAGCGTATAGTTACACAATGCCCAGAAACAATATACTTACACACGAACAGAAAAACTTCATCAGTGCCTAAGACAAAAAATACGTAATATTAATGTCTACGAGAGCCTTATATTGTTACTAATACATATACGAAAAAAATAATTATGGTACTAGTAATAGTTAACAATACTTAGTAGGAACAATCCAGTCTGAGGGCCATAAGGTGGTAATTGCAGTAATGTACAACCCACCACAGAACTGCAGGAGGCCAAGAGAAGAATACAAAGAGAGCAACAGAGCAATGGTCGACACACTAGCCGAGGTGGACAGAAGAGCTCACATGGGGGGAGCAAAGTTACTAGTTATGGGTGGTTTCAATCAGAAGGAGATTGACTGTTAAAACCTGGAGCCCCATTGGGGTCCCGAAACATGGAGAGCCAAGATGATGGATGTGGCACTGGAAAACCTCATCCATCAACATGTTAGAGACACTACCAGAGAGAAAGGTGAGGATGATCCAGCAAGACTGGACCTCGTATTCACCTTGAGTAGTTCGGACATAGAAGATATCATGTATGAAAGGCGCCTTGGAGCTAGTGATCATGCCCCTTCAAGGGAGGTTCCTAGACGCTGGTGAGGGGCTCTTGATCTAGGGAATTAGATCTGTGCTCCTGTTCCCTGAATTGAGCCTGAATGCCTTCCATTCCCCCCAACCCCAGATGCGCTGTATAATCCTACGAGTTTAGCGCTCTTCCATGATAATAATAGTGATCATGCAGTTTGTGCTTTGATTACATAGTTGAACTACAAGTGGAGAGGGTAGCAGGAATAGGATGGGAAAAAACAAACTACAAAAGAAGGGACTACACAGGCATGAGGAACTTCCTGCAAGACGATCAGTGGGAGAGAGAACTGACAGGAAAACCAGTAAAAGAAATGATGGACTATGTAAAAACAAAATGCAAGGAGGTAGAGGAGAGGTTTGTTCCCAAAGGAAACAGACATAATAGGAAGACCAGAACGAGTCCTTGGTTCACCCAAAGGTGTAGGGAGGCAAAAACTAGGTGTACTAGAGAATGGAAAACGTACAGAAGACAAAGGACCCAGGAAAATAAAGAGATCAGCCAAAGATCCAGAAATAAATATGCACAGACAAGAAGGGAGGCTCAGCTTCAATACGATAATGACATAGCATCGAAAGTCAAGTCTGATGCGAAGCTGTTGTATACCTACATCAGGAGGAAAACAACAGTCAAGCACCAGGTAATCAGGCTGAGGAAGGAAGGTGGGGAGTTGACAAGAAACGACCAAGAGGTATGTGAGGAGCTCAACATGGGATTTAAAGAAGTATATACAGTGGCGACAGGAAGGAATCCAGGAATTCAGAACAGGGAGGTACACCAACAAGTGCTGGATGAGGTACACACAACCGAGGAGGAGGTGAAGAAGCTGTTATGTGAACTTGATACCTCAAAGGCGATGGGACCAGACATCTCTCCATGAGTCCTTAGAGAGGGAGCAGAGATGTTGTGTGTGCCACTAACAAAGATCTTCAACACATCCATTGAAACTGGACAACTACCTGAGGTATGGAAGATGGCACATGTAGTCCCAATTTTTTAAAAAAAAAAGGAGACAGACAAGAGACATTAAACTACAGACCTGTGTCACTGGCGTTTATAGCATGCAAAGTCATGGAAAAGATCATCTGGTGGAGAGCGGTGGAGCACCTTGAAAAACACAAGCTTATAAACGACAACCAGCACGGTTTCAGGAAAGGAAAATCATGTGTCACAAACCTACTGGAGTTTTATGACAAGGTGACAGAAGTAAGACAAGAGAGAGAGAGGAGGGGATAGACTGCAGTTTCTTGGACTGCAAGAAGGCCTTCAACACAGTTCCTCACAAGAGGTTAATGCCAAAGCTTGAGGATCAGGCACACATAACAGGAAAGGCACTGCAATGGATCAGACAGGGAGGCAACAGTGAGTCATGGTACGTGAATATGTGTCAGAGTGGGCGCCTGCGATGAGTGGGGTTCCACAGGGGTCAGTCCGAGGACCTGTGCTGTTTTTGGTATATGTGAATGACATAAGAACATAAGAACATAAGAACGAAGGAACACTGGGAGGTATAGACTCCAAAGAGTCCTTGTTTGCTGATGATGTGAAGTTTATGAGGAGAATCAAATCGGTCGAGGATCAGGCAGGACAACAAAGAGACATGAACAAGCTACAATCCTGGTTCAGCAACTGGCTCCTTGAATTTAACCCCGCCAAATGCAAAGTCATGAAGATCGGGGAAGGGCAAAGAAGACCGCAGACAGAGTATAGTCTAGGTGGCCAAAGACTGCAAACCTCGCTCAAGGAAAAAAATCTTGGGGTGAGTATGATACCGAACACATCTCCTGAGGCGCACATCAATCAGATAACTGGTGCAGCATACGGTCGTCTGGCAAACCTAAGGATAGCATTCCGATACCTCAGTAAGGAATCGTTCAAGACTCTGTACACCATTTACAGGCGACGGAAAAGAATAACAGAGCGGCTAAAAGAGGTCAATATATCTGAAATGCGTAGGGAGACACTGGTCAGAGAAATAGAAAGCATCGAACTTAAGCTAAAGGAATCTTATAGGAGTCAGGAATCGCGGGAAGAACTAAAAGTCATAAATGAAATCGAAAGAAACCCAAAGTATTTCTTCTCCTATGTCAAATCAAAGTCGAGAACAACGTCCAGTATTGGGCCCCTACTTAAACAAGATGGGTCCTACACAGATGACAGCAAGGAAATGAGTGAGCTACTCAAGTCCCAATATGACTCAGTTTTTAGCAAGCCGCTAACCAGACTGAGAGTCGAAGATCAAAATGAATTTTTTATGAGAGCCACAAAATTTGATTAACATAAGCCTATCCGAAATGTTATCCTTGACGCCCAAATGACATTCAACAGGCGATAAATGACAATGCCCATGTCACTCCTGCCCACAGGGCCGACCATGGAACTCCGTGTTCATCAAGAATTGCAAGAACCCCGCCCCTATCCGAGCCTTAACCTATCCTAATGGAGAGGGAGCATGGAACACGGGCGTCGTCCCACAGTTACTAAAAACAACAACATAGCCCCACTCCACAAATGGGCAGTAAAGCAACAGCAAGAACAGGCAGAAACCAAAAAAAAAAAAAATTTAGCACTAACATCCCAAATGATCATAAAAATCTTTGAAAGGTCCTAAGAGAAGCAAGATCACCACCCATCTAGAAACCCATCAGATTATACACCCAGGGCATCCATGGGTTGTTAGAACAGGTCGCACTACCTGTCCTGTCTCAACTACTGGATCACTACGACAAGGTTCTCAAATGCACTAGAAACAAAAAGAAATGCAGATGTAATATATACAAGACTTTGCACAAGCTTCGACAGAGTGTGACCATTGCGTAATACGCAACAAAAATGCGTTGCTAAAGGAATAACAGGAAAAGTCGGGGTCGATGGATCTATAATTTTTTCCTCACTAACAGTAAACATCAGAGAGTAGTTCGTCAACAGATGTAAAGTCCGAGGCAGCTTACGGTGAAAAGGCCTTCTGTTCACAAGGCACAGTACTCGCTCCATCTTGTTTTTTCCGCTCAACCCTCGTTCATCACATATACAAGGATGTCAGCCACAGCACCGTGGTCGTTCCTAGCAGATGACACCAATCTGCAATGACAGTGGTCTTCCATTCTGCAGACACTGCAATCTTCCCCCGGAGCGACACAAACCAAATTTTTTTCTTTTCAGGGTTGGGGGGGGGGGGGGGGGGGGGGGGGTGGGGGGGGGGGGGGGGGGGCTTTTGGCAACAGGGACAAAAAAAAAAAAAAAAAAAAAACAATATTAATGTTCAAACGATGAGAAATTTCAATTACTCAGATATGGTAAACACGAGGAGAATTAAATCATCATCAGATGTTAAAAATCAAATTCGGCCACAAATAGGCGAAACACCAACGTACGAAAGAACCTGAAGGTGTCATGTCCGGAGATCTCACCTTCAAGGACCATAACCAAAAAAAATTGTATCAATCGCCATATGCTAGAAAAATGAACAGGATGGGAAATGAGAACACAAAAAACTAGGAGGCCAAAGCCCCATGAGGCCAGCTCTTCAGGTCACTGCGTTTCTGTACCAAATATCCAATCGTCCTCTTTCACAAGATTCTATTTCATACATTTTTTTTATGCTTTTTTCAAGGAAACGAACTTCGCTTCTAATGACCAGAGCTTGGGTAAGATAGGAAAGAAGAAGGATGGGTAAGGATGGAAATATTTGGAAGAGGGTGGAGGGGGGGGAGAGAGGATAAAAAAGGTAAGGGACCAACCACTTGGTGTAATTAAAAAGTGTATTGGAAGTAGATAAGATTATTTTTTTAAGAGGTATAATACATAACCCATCAGAATCACCATAAATAAATAGTGTATATAAGTACCTGACCTGAATTGGTTGTAATTGATACAAGGTTGCAATTGCTTTATTTGTTTTTTTTTTTTTTTTTTTTTTTTTTTTTTTTTTTTTCTTTTTTTTTGTCGCGATGCACAACGGTATTATTCATACGACAGGAAAGGCCAATTATTTTCTGCCAGTTTATGACTCGTGACACAATAAGCTCTTAATGGTGGGTGTCCAACAATAGTCAATAGCATAGTTTAACATAGAAAGTTATTTTAAGATGTCTCCTATTGGGGGCGATGGTTTTTTTCAGTATACAGTAGAAGGGTTCTGGTAGTATCCCAATTCTTGTCGTCCAGGTAAGTTGCTCAAAATCAATGGGGTCGAAAGGGTAATCATCTGTTATGACTAAAACGAACAACCCTCTGTGGGAGATCCATTCTTGAGTCCTGTGAGGTGGATATTAATGGTGTAATCGGTGTATTTATCACTGTATAGATGTTTATCTTCTATCTGGCCATGTATAGTTCATTGCATGTATAAGTTGTATTCTTTTTTAGGGTGTCAAGGCGTAACGTTTTTAGCAAGTGATATCTTTGTTGTGTATGAAAGTCTGCCATTTTAACTCTTCTCTCCCCTGGTATTGGTAATAAAAATCGAAGAGCTTCTATTCTGACCCTTTGAACCGTAGCAATGTTTGGTCTATGTATGTATAATGATATTGGGACACAAGGGTATTCAAGTATAAGGTCTTCTTATCATTTTATAACAATGTATTTTCTGAACATTGGAGAGGGCATTGATTGAATCGAAAGAGTCTGCTAAGACCACGGCTTTGCTGTCGGTTAGATACTTTTAGTTACATGAGATGTTTTAGTGGAGCAGCCTGTCTATTTTCATAATCCCAAGATCTTGTTAGGTTTCTAATGGCTACAGGTAACCTCTGATGGAGATGGACCGTACCCCCTTAAACTCAATGGTTGAATGCCAAACATTCCTCATCCCGTGCTAACAAGGACCTTGTCAGGATTAGTCGTAATTCCCATTTACTTCTCCCAATTAGAATGTTCGAAGTACGAATTCAATATTCATTTTTCTATGACTCCTTTCATACTTGTATTTTCCTGTTTTACTAGGGAGTTGATGAGACCCGACATGAAAACATCATCTGCATAACTGTTCACAATTGTGTCATTAAACTCCCTGCGTTGAGGAAGAGTCATTCACAATAAATGTTTAAACAGAAGTGGACTGAGACAAGAAACCTTTGTGTGGGACACAAGCCCGTCGGTATAAAAGGTTCTTCGAACTTGCCATGAAAGGTGGAATGATTTTCTTTGAGTTAAGAAATTTAATAAAATTAACTCTGAGAAAAGTCCAGTTTAATGGGTCTGGTAGGTCATGAGTTGTATATTAAAGGCCCATCATGCCATAGAGTAATCAAAAGCTTTATGAACCATCCTGGTGGCAATTAAGGCAAGATTGCCCTGCTGTTTTAGACTTGCTACAGTGTCAAAATAATAACATTTATTGCATGATTGGTACCTCTATGTGGTTTCCTAAGCCAAATTGTTTTTTCAGTAAACAAGTGATTAAAGGCTCCATATAGTAATTCAATCTGTTGGAAATAACTTTCCTCAAGAACTTTTCCAGTGACTATCAAGTAAAATATAGGTCCTATAGTTCCCAGGTTGGTGAATGTCTTTATTAGGGCCTTAGCAAGAAAAGATCATTCTAGCAGTTCTTAAAAACAACTGGAAAAATGTCCTGAGGCCAAATGGCATTAAAAGATTTTTTACCAGGACTGTTTGCAATTTTGTAGGTAGTACTTTATTGTTGTTTTCAGTGGTTATTTCCAGAGAGCGAGGGCGGCTCAATTTTCCTCATTCTTCCAATAACCTGACTTATCTCTAATAATGTAATAGGTCTAGTAAGCGGGTGGTTATCTTCAAGAGTTGAAGTATCGAGATGGTAGGGGGGGTTGTTGTAGATCATCCTAGTTTTGTCATCTCTCCATCATTACTAACTGATAATGATTATTATAAAAATTGACGACTAATTATTGTGAGAGAGAATTTTCTCCCATACATCACCCATCAAATTAGCCTGGTTCCTGTGGGATTTCCGTCCAAGTTTTAAATTTCAACATCTTCAATCATCCTCATCAGTGAAGGTATGAACTAGGTAGTTTTAGGAGCCTTGTTGCTTTGCCCCTAAAAGTTGTCGATCTTACCCAAAAATTTTGCTGTTCACGTTTAAATTGATTAGCTGAAGAACTGAAAATTTTCCATATTCTCGTTTTGTTGTTGACTATCATGTTAATTATTCGTGTGAGCCTTAATCGGAGCAGTGTAGCTTGCTGGTGGTTGTCCGCGTTTGAAGATGCCTTCGACATTCTGCTTGATAATTCTTAAAAAAGGGTGTCTCTAAATTTTCCCCTAGTAGGTTTTATTTTTGGTATATCTTCGTGGAAGCTAATTGGCATTTGCATTGGTAGCGTTCATTATTCGATTGTGCAGGGACCTGATTGCATCATCAATTGCACTGGAAGGTAGATTTTTCTCCAAAGAGACACAATTTCATCTTCACCCCAGAATCCCAGAAGGGGTCAAATCCTAGGGTGGTTAAGATTGGTTTAGGAGTTACAGGTATTCTAAAATGGAGAAGTTTGTAGTTGTATTATAACAGGATACTGGTCAGATCCTACATGTCCACCACTAGAGATATACGACAGTAAAGATGTCACAGTCTCTGTTTGTCAGTACAATATCTGGTGTTCCTGGATGAGGTCCAATGTACGATTTTTGGAAGAATGGAGCCTTGAAATGACAAGTTTCTAGCTGTCATTATATTAAAGAGTTGTATTCCCTTTTAAGTCACCCCGTGGAATACCAGCTCACAGTTAAAGAGGGGCAGGTGATGAGCAATTAAAATCTCCAGCTAAATTGTTTGGAATAATTCTGCTTATAATAATCCTTATGTAGAAGAATTGACTCTTATAAATATGGCTGTCCTCGGGGGAAAATATCCAGTTCTCTATTACTAGTTGTTCCATTTCGAACGTGTATTCTCTTAGTTGCAAGTAATGTTGTCTTCATCCACTTGAAATATTTTTAAAAATGTATATCCTAATTTAACAAGATGCTACACCACAAAACTGATCCGCTCGATTTCTCAAACAGTACAGTATCCAACCCCCCCCCCGTTAAAATTTTTTTTAAATATGTTATTCAATACCTTTCAGCTGTCCACGTTTCAAAAGTATAACATCGGATTGTAGTTATGATAGTTCAACCTCAAGAAGGTAAACGGTTATTGAAGAAATGTTGAACATTAAGTGGGAACATGTAATCCCCATTATTGCTTATTCTTCGCTCGTACACTGCGTTCTGAACGCCTACAAGTAATGTTTCTGTGGTTGTATCTATACTATCCCTGCTGGACCTCGTCATGGGAGAAGAAACTTTTGCGTGGAAGCTTGTGTATTAACAATGCACATCATCTTCATCCTTCCACTAGAGGCAGTAACATCATGAACAGACCTCTCTTCTTTAGAATCAATAGAACGTTTAGAGACGTTTGAAGTCATCATCATGAAACTGAGTAATGCTTATATCTCCCAGTTTTTCAGGAAGCAGAGGCTCGTGAAGAGTTTAATGGGAGACTGTGTAGGCTCCAAGTGAATATTAGGTAGGCAGGTGAGTTACCTTTGGGAAAGTTCCTGTTTTCTCAACAGTCAGCTACAATAGCAGGTGAGAGTAGGCACCACTTCTGGGGCATTGATGTTCCAGGTTTTTGACCTTTTCGCGGGTGAGAAGAGTTGACAACCTGGGCGTTTTGCGAGGAGGGCGGATCCCTGGGGGGGGGGGGGCCCCCAAAGTGGGGGGGGGGAAAAATGGACTTAGGTCTTATTAATAGAATGTTAGATTATGGTACATTACTTCTGTGTTATGAGAAGGCAGGGTCATAATGGCCTTCACATTTCCAGGGATAATGAAGGAGGATCCCATTAAAGCCTTTTAAACATATCATTCAAAACACGAGAGCAGATAGGTTGAATTCACCACCGTGCTGTGTCCCTTTGAGCCCACCAAGTAACATTAGTTTTGTGCTCTCATTATATCCCGTCTGTGATACCTGCGACACATGAGATGCGACTTGAACCTTGTTGTTGTGTCTGTTGTAAGTGGGGGTTAGATTTGGGGCTACTCTAAAGGGGCAGAATTCCCAAACGTTGGAAACCATTGGTAGGACCTGAGAGAGTCCCACTTGGATCCAGGCCGAGCTGGGGAAGGATAGTTGTGGGACATGGTTGGCGGTGCCCCCCCCCCCCCCCCACCCATGAGGGATGGTCTTCTAGAAGTGATGTTCTTGGATGCGTCAAGAATTTCTTTCTGGCATATCCTTTTTTTCTTTCAGGACAAATAGCAGAAACAGCAAGCGATTGTGTTCCATTATCAGAGGACACATTTAGGTGTATTTTTATTGGTAAATCACGAATATGAATCTTGTTGGCCCAAGGAGCAAATGCTACAAATTTGCCCTGTATACTGCATTTTTTGTCGTTCATGACCAAAGGGGCTAACACTTTGAAACATTGGTCACATTGACAAAACGTTCCCCCATAGAAATTGGTCAGATTGCATCTGGTACTGAAACTTTGGAAGCCATTTTTGACACACAAGTTTGGCCTCCTCATGTGTCTCGAGTATTAATTTTCTAAAGTTACCTTATTGTTGTTGTGATTCGAGAATTTGTGTGCTTCACTACAGCCCTCAAAGTCAGAATTCTCGGCATTAATGTTATCAACAATTTCATTAATCAGTTGGCTTTGTTTCTCATAAACTGTTTGAATCTGGCCACAAACAACAGTCCTCTGAGCTTGATAGCTGTCAGGTGCAACTGGGATAAACCCCAGAAGTCTTCAGTATTTATCCAGACATCATGCTTTAGGAGTTGAAGTAACTCCTTCTTCCGAAGAGAGGAGAAAGTAAACTGCCCAGCGTGGGTTGAAAAAATCCACTGGAGCAACAGTTTGAGTTCAAGCAAATACAATATAGAATGTCTTTTAAGGACATTTGGATTTCCATTAATATGTAATCTTACACGGATCCTCGCCATGATGGGCCTGGAAGGATGCATCCGCAAGAGAGTTGCTTAACAAAAAGGATCTTTCCCTTAATGTTTAGACTAACATCCTATTTCAGCTGACTTATGAAGGAAGTCAGGCTCCTAAGATAGCCTACCCTCGAGTAGTGAGGGAAAGGGCCGCCAAGGCAAAGATCGCTGGATTAAAAAACCACAGCGGGCTAACCAGATAGTCAAAATGGGCCTTGTGTTAACTCGCCAAAGTCGAATTGCCCAGAAAATAAGAAGATAGGACAGCCGAAGAATAGCAATGTATGTATTGTTAATGTTGAGGCCAGTGTTTGATGTAATGGGATGGGGGGGGGAGGATGGGAAAGGATGGGGGGATGGGATTGAAGGGGTGGAACAACAAGCAAGTCAACGCCTTACCCCTTGATGGGATGGGGCTTCGAAGTGACTGCGCAATCAAGTCTCCCCTCTCAGCTCTAGGGTGAAGAACTACTCAGGATAACCCAAGTAAAAATCTAATTCTCGAGCAATCAGTGTTCCAGAGTTGCTGCATTGCTGAAGAGCGGGAAAACAAGACGACGTCCCTTCTCTCCACGGTTCATGTCTGGATATCAGAAAACGAAACAACCCTTTAAAATACGACCTGAATGTACTTGTACATATACACCGCCCTTTTCAAGCAGGGTGAAATTTGCTGACCTAGAAAATGTAACTGAGAACCTTCATGGCGCGCATAACGGAGATAAAACAACCTCAATTACTGGGACGCTTGTAGGTTCTTATAACTGTATTCCCTGGAAACGGGGCGGGCGAGATTACCTGATTATATACACCCTGGAAAATCCTAAGAGGACTAGTACCGAACTTTGCACACGAAAATCACTCACTACGAAAGGAGCAAAACAAGACTTTTGGCAGACGATGCAACATCCCCTGCCAATGAAAATCATGGGTGTCACTAGCAAGTTAAGAGACCTATAACAAAAATTTTATAATAAAAAAAAGTGGTCAGGGCCCGAGACTGTTTTCAAAACAAATCCCTGCCTCCCAGCATACATAAGGGTGATTACCAACAGACCCCTGGCAGTCTTCAAGCTGGCACTGGACAAGCACCTAAAGTCGGTTCCTGACCAGCCGGGCTGTGGCTCGTACGTTGGTTTGCGTGCAGCCAGCAGCAACAGCCTGGTTGATCAGGCTCTGATCCACCAGGAGGCCTGGTCACAGACCGGGCCGCGGGGGCGTTGACCCCCGGAACTCTCTCCAGGTAAACTCCAGGTAAACCATATACGCCAGGCTCGTACTGGAGTATGCAGCACCAGTTTGGAACCCACACCTGGCCAAGCACGTCAAGAAATTAGAGAAAGTGCAAAGGTTTGCAACAAGACTAATCCCAGAGCTTCGGGGATTGTCCTACGAAGAAAGGTTAAGGGAAATTAGCCTGACGACACTGGAGGGCAGGAGGATCAGGGAAGACATGATAACGACATAAAATACTGCGGAGAATAGACAAGGTGGACAAAGGATGTTCCAGAGATGGGACACAGAAACAAGGGGTCACAATTGGAAGTTGAAGACTCAGATGAGTCAAAGAGATGTTAGGAAGTATTTCTTTAGTTATAGAGTTGTCAGGGAGTGGAATAGCCTAGAAAGTGAAGTTGTGGCTGCGGAAACCATACATAGTTTTAAGACGAGGTTTGATCAAGCTCATGGAGCAGGGAGAGAGAGGACCTAGTAGCAACCAGTGAAGATGCAGGGCCAGGAGCTATGTCTCGACCCCTGCAACCACAAATAGGTGAGTACAAATCGGTAGTTGAGTACACGGACACATACACACAAACACACACACACACACACACACAGTGTAGTGGGTCACAAGCGCCAGGCTCCGAGAATCTTAGTGCTTTTAGGGCGTGTTTTAGCAGCTAGAAGCAACCAGTGTTAGTGACAACGTCAGTGAACAACCCTACAAGTGATAACCAGTGTATTAGCAAACATAAATAAAGTGAAGGCGAGAGAAAGCCTGAAATTATACAACAAAATTTCAAAGCGCCAGTCGTTGAGGCCTAGTTGGCACCTGTTGCCACATTGTTACACATATACAAAGTACAAATCGAGTGACTAAAGAGAAAAGACCAAATAGAATTAAGAGAGGCATAAAGTGATAACCAGTGTATTAGCAAACATAAATAAAGTGAAGGCGAGAGAAAGCCTGAAATTATACAACAAAATTTCAAAGCGCCAGTCGTTGAGGCCTAGTTGGCACCTGTTGCCACATTGTTACACATATACAAAGTACAAATCGAGTGACAAAAGGAAAAGAAAAATAGAATTAAGAAAAGGGTTAAAAAGGAAAAGTGTTTAAAAAATTTAAAAAAGGGGAAAAGGGGAAAATTAAATTAATAAAACAAAATTTAATATTTGGGGCCGGGGTTGGGGGCCCCAGCCTTAAAGCCTGAGGGAGTGGGCCAAAAAATTTTAAGGGGGTTAACCGAAAAATGTTTACAACCCTAACCCCTACCAAAAGGGATATTTAATCCCCCCCCCCTACAAACATGAAAAATGGATCCCAGAGAACCAATGCCCCCAAAAAGGCGGGGTCCTTTTCACAAAAATTTTTCCCCCCCAAAAGGGAATTAAATTATAAATCCCCGTTCGAAAAGTGGGGTAAATGAGGACCCATTAAAAGGGCAAACGAGTTAAAATAGCGAAAAAGGGCCAGCGGGGGAAGGGGGCGAGGTGCACGAATCATCGTCAGCAAGTTTCGAAACAGCGATTTTTATAAATCAGGCATTTTGGATGGACGTCCCCTCTGACCAGTAACGTAAAAAATAAATTTTTTGGGGTTTTGGCGGGGGGGGGTCTGAGTGATAGACCCGGGCCCCACCCAGTCATGGTAACTCGTTTACCCAAAAACCCTGCTCCAGAGCGATTATCATACACAAAACCCACCTAGCATAGTGGGGAAGAAAAAATTTGTAGGAGAAAAGGTTTTAAGCAGGGGTTTAAAGTCGGGCCCTAATGGGACTACACCCCTGACAACAGTTTGGGAGAGTTTAAAGGGTTTCTAGGACACAAAGACAGTAAATTGAAAAGCAATTTACTGGGAAACACATGAGAAAAAAGGTTAGTACATAACTGGGGGAAAGAAGACTTTTTTTAAACCACGCTAGTTTTTTAAAAATTATTAGAATACTTTCAGTGTTAATGGTTTTTCTCTTTTGTTTTTCGGATACACAAAAGGAATTGTATTTCTGGGGAATATAAACAACGGACTTGCTCACAAAACCCCACACCCCCGTGCACACACATACAACTGGGGGGCCGGGAGATGGGTCTCGACCCCTAAAACCCCAAATAGGTGAGTCACACAGCTGATCCTTGGGGAATTTGACCCCCCTCCCCACGCCCTCTTACCTTTCCCCCCCCTGGTTTCTCCCTCTCAATACCCTTTTCCCCCCTTTTTCTCCATCTCTCCCCTTTTTCTCCCCCTTTCTCCCTCTTTTTCCCCCTTTTCCCCTTCCTCCCCCTTTCTCCCCCCCTCACTTTTCTCTCTTCCCCTTGGGTCTTATCCCTCACCCCCTTACTCTCTCCTCTCCTCCCTCTTTTCCCCCTTTCTTTTCCCTCTCTCTCCCTCTTTCTCCCCTTTCTCTCTCCCCCCCAAACCCCCCCTCCCCCTCCCTAACATTTTACTAAAAGGTAGTAAAAAAGGGGTTTTGAAAGAAGGGACTTTTTTAACACACGCTAGTATTATAATTAAAAAACTACTTCAGTGTTAGGGTATCTAATTAGTATTTACGGTAAAACAAAAGTGAATTGTTTTTTCTGGGAATATAAACAACTGACGTGTTTCCAACACCACACGCGCACACCAAAATACACATCGGGGCCAGGAGGGGGTCTCGCCCCTGAAACCACAACTAGGTGGTACACACAGCTGACCCTTTGGAAATTTTGGGAATGCCTCCCCCCAGCCCTCTTCCTTTTTTCCCTCCTGGGGGTTTCCTCTTAAATTGCCTTTTCCCCCCCCCTTTCTCCCTCTCTCTCTTTTTCCCTCCCCCCTCTCCCTCCCTCTCTTTCCCCCTCTCCTCCCCTTTCTCTCCCCCCTCAAAATTTCTCTCCCCCCCCCCTTGGGTTTCTTTTTCCCTCACCCCCATACTCTCCCCTTTCTCCCCCCCCCCTCTTTCTCCCCTTTTCTCTCTCCTTCTCTCCCTCTTTCTACCCCTCTTTTCTCTCTCCCCCCACCCCTTTCCCCCTCCTCAAAGCCTTTTTGTCTGTGGTAAAAAAAGTAAAAAAAAAAAAAAAAAAAAAAAAAAAAAAAAAAAAAAAAAAAAAAAAATGGGTGGCCTTAGAGGACGGAAACCAGAGATTGGGGGGAAAAACCCAGGGGGAAAGACTGGGAGCTAAACCCTTCCAAAAAAAAGGGGAAAAAGGAAGATTGGGGAAGGAAGATAGAGATTTTGGGAAAGGGAAAATGGGGGGAGCAGTTTGCTGAAGAGTGCAGGAAGTGGGAAGTACAGGCCCTTAGCAGCAGAAGCTAGGATACAGTGTTTTAGAAGAAAAAACTGAAAACCCTTAAAAACGGGATTAGGGGAGACAAATGAAAATTTCGGGTTTGTGAAATCGGGAAAATTCAAAGTCGGCCCACAGAAAAGGGGGAATGGAAAGCAACAAGGGGAGACATCCCGAACATGAAGGCCCCTATCGCCCCCGTGGGGCCGGGGAAAAAGACGACGGCACATAAGTTTCAAACGACGGGCCCGAAAAAACAATGAAGGTATGTTTTAGGGCAGAGTTTTCTAAAGCCAACTGCATTAGCAAGGGCCCAGCTGGTCAGGAAAGACAGTCCACTGAAAATAGAAGTTTCAGATATGACGGGCTGAAGGCAAAAAATGTCAAGGAAGGAAAAAAAATTTGCCTCAAAAGGGACGCAGATGGAGACTCAGGGGGGAGGAGGGGAAAAGGGCGAGGGGGCAGTTTTTTTTTGTACGGGGGCCCCAAGGAAACCAAGGGGGCCAACTTTTTAAGAAATAAAACCCGGAGGAGAAAAAAAAAGGATTGAAGGCATCATGAAAAAAAATTTGGGGGAGGGCAATTTTTTTTTTACCCCCGGGGGACCCAAAATTTTAGAAAAATTGGGGGGTTTGCGAGTGGAAAAATACGGCCCCCGGGCAGAGTAACTTTCAAGGAAAAATCAGTTCGAAACCGGATTCTGCAAAAAGAAAGCAAGGGGCTGAGGGGCAAACAGGGGTACCAGAGAGTTTTAACCCCGACCGCGAACAGAAAACAAGAAAAAAGGACTACCCCTGAAAAAAAGGGGGGTACAGAGACGCAAAAAGGGGAAAGAGAAGCAATGAAAATGAGCAGGACCAGACCAGGAGGAAGGGCCCAAAAACAACCCCCCAGAAAACTCCCACCAAAAAACTCCCCCCGCCCATATTTCCCCCGCAATGAGCAAACCCATACTACAAAACCCCCCCACTTTTTCCCCTCTGCACCAATCCCCTTTTACAAACCCCACCCCCAAAGCTGTCCCTTATGGGCATTCTGACCCCACCCCCTCAACACAAAACCCCCCCCTACCCCCGCCCCCATAGGCCCCCCCCAAAGGGTTCGCTCCCCCCAAACCCCCAAAATTTTTGGGATGACCAAACGAAAAGAAAGAAGCTAAAGGTTTGGTACACAAAGCGGGGTGGAATAATGAATTTAAAAATGAGGAGTGGAATGAAAGAAAACAGTGAAAAATCCCCCAGGGTATAGCGGGCACAGAAAAAAAACTGTGAGACAATAACAGACACAATCTTCCCAAACAGGATATCAGATCCCGAGGAAAGATGAAGGGTTTGAGGGGGAGGGGGGTTGCATTGCTCATAAAACACCGATGGGGATTTGAGGGAATGGAAGGAAAGGACATGAAATTTGGGGAAAGAGACTACATTGTAGGTACAATTCCCTTCCCGGGGGAAAAAATTTTTGTAGTCATTGGAGTGATGTATACCCCCCCACAGAAATGCAGGAGGCCAAGAGAGGAGTACGAAGAAAACAACAGGGTGTTGGGTTTGGGCACACTGGCTGTGGTGGCAAGAAGAGCTCACTCGAGCAGAAACAAAGTTTTCTGGTTTAAAGGGCGATTTCAACCACAGGGAGACGACTGGGGAAAACCGGAAACCACATGGGGGGTCCCGAAAAAATGGAGGGGCCCAAAATGATGGATGTGGGACTTGAAAACCTCATGCACAACATGTCAGGGAAAACCAGAGAGAGAGGGGAGGATGAGAGCAAGACTGGATCTTGGGTTCACCCTGAGCAGTTCAGCATTGAGGCCCTCACTTATGAGAGGGCCCCTTGGGGCTAGCGATCATGTGGTTCCCGAGTTTTGACTATATGTAGAGTTCCCAAATGGGGAGGGGAAAAGGAATGAAGGGGGAAAGGGCCCAAAATATAAAAGGGGGGGGTTCCCGGTTTTGAGAAACTTCCCGAGGGGTTCAGTTTGGGGCAGGAAATGGTAGGGGAAAAAAAGTTTAAAAGAGTGATGGGGAAAATGTGGCAACAAAGTGCAAGGGGGCAGAGGAAAGGGTTTTTTTCCCAAAGGGAACGGAAAAAAATAGGAATGCCAAAAAAGAAATCCTTTGGTTTTTCCCGAAGGTGTAGGGAGGCAAAAACTAAATGCAACAGAGAAAGGAAAAGGTAAGGAGGATAGGACCCAGGGGAAAAAAAAGGGGGAAATTTGTAGAAAAGCCAGGGAAAAGAGGGATGGGACAGAAAAAGGAGGGAAAGGGCCCCCCCACAGTATGAAAAAAGACATAGCTCGAAAGTCAAATCTGACCCCAAAAATGCTGTATAGCCACCCTTAGGAGGAAGCAAAAAGTTCCCCCCCCCCCCCCCCCCAAAGGGCCCGGTTTATAAGGCTGAGGAAAGAAAGGGGGAGAACTCACCAAAAAAGATCCCAAAAGGGTTTTTTGAGGAGCTAAACAAGAAAATTTAAGGAAGTATTTACGTGGACAAGGGAAGGGGCTTGGGGGGGAAGACCCGGAAAGGGGACACCAGCAAGGAAAACACCCAAAAAAGTGTTGGACGAAATTTTCCCCACAGATGGGAGGGGTGAAGAAAAATGCAAGGGGGCTCGATACCTCAAAGGGAATGGGGGCCGACAACATCTTTTCCCCTGGGGTCCTTAGAGAGGGAGCAGATATATTGTGGGGGGCCCCCTTACCCCCAATCTTCAACCCCATCCCTGGGAAAATGGGCAACTACCTGAGGTATGGAAAAAACGGCAAAAAGTAGTTCCCCTTTTTTAAAAAAAGGGGACCCGAAAAGAGGCACTAAACATAGACCCGTTTCATTGAGTGTTTTTAGTTTTTGCAAAAATTTTTTGGGGAAAAAAATTTTTCAGGAAGGGGGATTTGGGGGAAAACCCCCTGGAAAAGGAAAAAGGAGTATAAAAGCCCAACCCGACGGTTTTACGGAAAGGGAAAAACCCGTGTCACAAAACCCTTTTGGAGTTTTATGATAAAATTTAACCCGAAGTAAGACAAGAGGGGAGAGGGGTTTGGGGTTTTTGCATCTTCTTGGACTGCAAAAAGGGCCCTTTTACACAGTTCCTCACAAGGATTAGTGCAGAAGCTAGAGCACCAGGCGCCTTTAAAAAGGAAGGGGGACTGCAATGATAAAAAGAATACCTGACAGGGAGGCAACAACGAGTCATGGTACGTAATGATGTATCACAGTGGGCACCTGTGACGAGCGGGGGCCCCCAAAAGGGGGCGGTCCTTTGGAAACCCGTGGGTATTTTTGGTATATGTGAACGGGGAAAGCGGAAGGGTTAGGGCTAGAAGTGTCCCCGGTTTTTCAGATGTGTGAAATTAATGAGGAGAATTAAATCTGTGAGGGGCCAGGGGGGGACTTCAAAAAAGGGCCTGGACGGGCTGGACACCCGGTCCCGCAAAAGGCTTTCGAAATTTAATCCCGCCAAATGCAAAGTCATGAAAATGGGGGAGGGGCACAGAAGACCACAGACAGAGTATAGGCTAAGGTGGCCAAAGACTGAAAACCTCAACTCAAGGAGAAAGATCTTGGGGTGAGTATAACACCGAGCATGTCTCCGGAAGCACACATCAATCAGATAACTGCTGCAGCATATGGGCGCCTCGCAAACCTGAGAACAGCATTCCGATACCTTAATAAGGAATCATTCAAGACACTGTACACCGTGTATGTCAGGCCCATACTGGAGTATGCAGCACCTGTTTGGAACCCGCACTTGATAAAGCACGTCAAGAAACTAGAGAAGTACAAAGGTTTGCGACAAGGTTAGTTCCAGAGCTAAGGGGAATGTCCTATGAGAAAGATTAAGGGAAATCGGCCTGACCACACTGGAGGACAGGAGGGTCAGGGGAGACATGATAACGACATATAAAATACTGCGTGGAATAGACAAGGTGGACAAAGACAGGATGTTCCAGGGAGGGGACACAGAAACAAGAGGCCACAATTGGAAGTTGAAGACACAAATGAGTCAGAGAGATAGTAGGAAGTATTTCTTCAGTCATAGAGTTGTAAGGCAGTGGAATAGCCTAGAAAATGACGTA